>VRLP01001609.1:0-25000 GCA_009660295.1 Lophius piscatorius | reverse complement strand
GTTAAACCTTAATGTTTAAACTGAAACTTTATATTTAGCTGAAATGCTAAATTATTATTTAAGTTCATAAATGTTGCTGTGAATGTGATTTAAAAAAAAAAAAGTTAAAGGTTTATTTACAGCATCCGTCTGAAAATGTCTCTATTTAAATCTCTAACTTTGCTCTGCTTGACTTTATTAGCATCAGAGCTGACAGATGTCGTGTTCAGGTTCTGTTCCGGAGCTTCTGGGCCGCAGAATCTCGATTTCACAGGAAATCTTCTCCCTAAAGATTCACATCAGGCAGACGGTGGCTCCATGACGGACACCGGAGCAGATGGATGAGAGGTCGATGTCGAGATGTTGACGCCTGTCAAACCACCTCATGGTTGGTTTCCCATCCGGTCCCACCAGGAAGTTCTGGACGATCCACTTGATGTTGCTGATTCCCATTGGTTTTGTCTGGGGGTCTCCAGAAGAGTCTCTCCAGCTGGAGGGAAAGACCACCGGTGTTAATGAATGAATGTGAATTACCCGGGCCTCAGCCTGGAGTTCTACCGGGGTCCAGCTGTGTGATAGAAGGTTCTAACGCCACTGGACAAGGGTTAGGGTTAGGGTCTACCTCATTAATAGAAACATCAACTGATGCCTCAGTGACACAAAGTCACTGAGGCATCAGTTGCCGCAGCTTTCTTTAAAATTCAGTGTCTATCCTCTGCAGAGGCTCCGCCTTAAATGATCTTTTATGTATTTTATGTTTTATATTCTCAGCGGCAGTGGCGGCGCCACACCACCCGGCTGGACAGCTGACTCATACCGCTGTCAAACACCAGGAGTGTCCCTGAAGTCCACCAGCACCTCTCTGGAAAAGAATTTCAGAAATCCTGCCAGGAAAACAGTTTTTTATACAAGTCATTAATTAGAAGTCAATTCAGTTCAGTTTATATCAGTTTAATAACTTTTACAGTTTATATCAGTTTAACAACTTTTACAGTTTATATCAGTTTAATAACTTTTACAGTTTATATCAGTTAAATAACTTTAACAGTTACGTCAGAAAAAACAGTGTTTTATGGAAAATGAAGCTCCCCCAGTGAGTAAAACATGAACTATTATTAGTCAAATATGATACATATACATGGTAGATATCCTAGAGTGGACTCACAGGCACCAATTCTGGACTGGATCGGACCGGCAGATGAGAAATTACGACCCAAGACTGTAAGAAAACCAATCTTAGACTGTATGAGCTGATTTTAGGATAATAATGAAGGTAGAATTCCAAACTACTTTATTAGTGAGTCAAAGGTTATTAAAGGTCAACTATTAGCTCATTGAACAAAAAATATCTGATGTCGTCAAATGTTCAACGTATGTTTACTCAAACCATAAACGGTCCAGATGTGCATTTAAACTCAACCACAACATAATAAAGGGTTCAAAGGCTGAGAACGGATGTTTAGTTTCCTGTTCGCTGGGGTTGGAAGGAGAAGTTTTATTCTCCATTTATTCAAGAAAGAATAAAATAAAACCATGGAACCACAGAACAATATCTTAACTCAGGCCTGCTGTGTCTGAAGTGATTTACTCCTTATCCACCTGATGGGTAGACAGGATGGATGGATGAATAGATACATGGATGGATGGATGGATAGATATATGGATGGATGGATACATGGTTGGATGGGTGGATAAATACATGGATGGGTAGATGGACAGATGGATGGATGGATGCTTTGCCGTTTTTAATGAATTATTTGACTCGGTGTAATTCTAATCATTCTCCACTAGATGGAGGCAGAGTGTTGAGGTGAGGCTTAAAGATGTGAGGATGTTGAGAATCCTTTGAGGGAAATAAAACAGAAGGGTGAGTATGTATGAATGCATAAAAACATTCTGGTCTGCTGGATCTGAAGCTGCTGATGTTCTGCAGGTGTTTCCTGATGTCAGAGGGAAGTTGCTCCTGTCACAATTAAAGCTTCAGTCAGTCTCTGATGATGATTGAAGCTGGTTTCCTTTTGCATGGATCAGCAGGCGCGACGCTGCAAATGGATCCAAAGAAGGTACTTATATTAATGTTTGAAAACAGTTAGAGGATCATTCTCGGGTATCTGCAGATGAAGCATGTGAACTACAGATGATGTGAGGTCAGAACGGGTCCATCTGTTTCCTGTAACAGTAAAAACAGCAGCCTCAGAGGAAACGGGTCATGGGGGGTTCGGGGGGCGAGGTCCGCCCTCTCCAGGCGGGTGTCTTGTATTCCAGCGTTAGAGGAAGGCCTGAGTTATTGCATTTCTCCTTCACAAGGACAGCTTTCTCATTCCAGCATTTGGATCTGCTCCCCACTCTGCAGCCGAGGCCTTCGGACCCGATCCGGAGGTCACAGGATAATGGAGATTAGGCGACACTGTGAATATTTGTCACCAAATGTGTCCTTGTAGAAACAGCTGCTCAGAAAGCTGATGGATGTTATTACATTAGAAGGCAGCTTCCAGAACATAAATCACAGGGGAGGGTTCGTCCACGATGATGGCGCTGATCCAGATCATCAGTCAGATCCAGAAGGCAGTCAAAGGATTTATTTTCTATTATATTCCCAAGAATGCTTCAAAACCAGAAATAAGATCGTTTCACACACGAAATCATTCACTGTTCATTCATCCATTGAGTTCAACTGCTTGTCCTGTGCAGGGCTGCATGGGGGCTGGAACATATCCCAGCTGACATTGGACCAGAAACTTGGTATATCAATCCTGGACTCCTTATGTTGACAAGGTCAATCAACAAGGTTCTGTTGTTTGTCTTTAAATGGTTGAACGAATGGTTGAATTCCTCAACCTTTGGTCCGATTTAGTCCAAACCCCCCGCTGAGGATGAATCTACTCGAGGAGATCTATCTTGTTTATTTCATATTTTACTCTTCTTCTATTCCTATACTACGAGTATTCATAGACTATTCCACATAATGATTTGGCATGGGTTTTTTGCTGGAGATAACTTCCTACCCGTTGGTCCGATTGAGTCCAAATCTACCTCATATGACCCACCTCAGGGAGATCCAACTTGTCTGTGTCATATTTGACTCTAATTGTTCATATTTCCCTACTTAGGGTTTGTCGTTATTGAGGGTTTTTTTTTTTTTCACAAAACTTTTTTTTTACCTACCTAACCTTATATCTGATTATGGCTGATTAGATTATTAATGAGTCACAGTTAATCTGAGGAGTTCAATCAGGGGGATTGTTTGTACTACACAGGTGACTGGGGGCTTCTCTTGCTGTCAGGGACGAGAGTGTTGTACTAGTTTTAATGAGGTGATGATGTCAGATTTCAGATTTAACCTCTGAGACTCTTCTTGGATCCACTGAGGGGTGTGATTCAGGGTTCGGCCTGTAGGGCGCAGTGGTGAGGCGTGAGAGCAGCGATCTCCCTCTGATGGAGGAGCTGATGTCTCAGAGATGTGAGGAGCAGAGAATCATGCTCTGCTCCATAAATCACGTCTGATAAGGTTCCTGTTATTAGACACCATCTCCTCCTCCTCCTCCACTCTCTCCTCTCTTCCTTCTAATTGTCTGCTTCTTCAGCGATTCCTCATCTCCTCTTCTCCGTCGCCTCTGCCCTTCTTCCAGAACTTGTGATGCTCTGTCAGGTTTCCCAAACAGCTGCTGGGAGGAGAAGAACGCCGCTGCTGAGGGTTTAATGGAGCTCCTCGGTAATCCTTAATCTGACAGCTCATCAGCGTGCTACTCCTCAGAACCACCACCCCACCCTTCCTGGTACCGCCCAGCAGGAAGCATGAGAGAGCGCTGTAGAACATATAATCTCTGCCTGCAGGCGTGGGATCCTGGGTTCTGTATGTGCACGTATATATTCTGTCTCATAAGATTTGACTCGAGCCGCGGATTTAAAAAAGCAGCAGTTTGCAGCTGACGGGTTCTGGAACGTGTCACCGGGTGACGGACAGGAAGGAGATGGAAGGTTTTACAGTTTATGCAGAACTAACGACTGACAGATTTACTGCTGAGTCAAATGACGAGTGTGAGGAAGTTCTGTTGGTACTTTACCCACACAAGGGTGAAACACTTATTAGATTTATGGATGTAATTATGATATTTGAATAAGAAGATGTACTGATCCAATCCGCCTCGAGGCGCCAGCCTTTGATGTCCTCTCAATAAATGTACAAAATCCTTCTAATGAATCCTTAAATGAAGACCCGGCTCGTCACTCGTCGGCGCCACGTTCAGGCCCGACTGAACTAACGCTAACGGGGGCTAACAGGTGCTCTCAGTGAAAGGTGGTAACGGGTGCTTCCCTTGTGGTCGCAGCCTTTTCCAAAACTTTTCTAGAAAGGATTGTTTGACATCCCACTTTGTAAAGTGGGATGTCCCATTTTTGTAAAAAAGTTCTGATCCAGAGGCGAATGAACAAGCGTCTCGGGGGAATCACCCCGGTGTCAGAATGTCCACCCACCGATTAGGCCGTCGTCCCCAGAAGCCCGGGTACCATGGTAACCACCCTGTCACCTCCCGTTCTCATTGGCTTCAAGCTGCTCTCCGCTGCGTCCCTGGACTCCTACAGAATCCTTATCTTTTTCTCCTCTGGGGTCTTCTCACTGAGAAGTGTGTGTGTTTGTGTATACCTGTGGGAGTACGAGTGTGTGAATGATTGAGTGTGTGTGTGTACCTGTAGATAGATGTGTGCATGTGTGTATTGGTGTCAGTAACAGCGTGTGTGTTAGTAACATTTTGGGTTTGTGCGTTTGTGTATTTTTGTCAATAACAGTTTGTATGTGTGTCAGTAACAGTGTGGGTGTATGTTAGTGTGTCGGTCACCAGTGGTGTGTGTGTCACTAACAGTGTGTGAGTGACTGTGTGTGTGTGTCACTAACAGTGTGTGAGTGACTGTGTGTGTGTGTGTCACTAACAGTGTGTGTGTGTGTGTGTGTGTGTGTGTGTGTGTGTGTGTGTGTGACAGCGG
This sequence comes from Lophius piscatorius, assembly GCA_009660295.1. Lineage (NCBI taxonomy): Eukaryota > Metazoa > Chordata > Actinopteri > Lophiiformes > Lophiidae > Lophius > Lophius piscatorius. The sequence goes on along the minus strand of VRLP01001609.1, from coordinate 20,041 downwards.
GACCAGCGTGTCTCCTGGTTATGGATTATGATGCCAATCTGTCCCAGCGGTCCCCAGGAGTCTGTCGGTAGTGAGACTCTCAGAAAAACGGTTCATTCCCTCGATCGGATCTCAGTCTTCACTCGGTTGGATTCTTCCTTTCAATTTTCGCCTCCTCCTCTCTCCCCCTGAAACTCTGTTTCCTCATTTCCATCCTCTCCTGGTTCTTGCTGCTCATCCTCTCTTCTTCTTCTCTCTGTTCCTGATGCTTTCTTCTTCTTCTTCCCATCAAACCGTCTCACATTCTTACACACGACGACTTTCCCTCGACATCTTTGGTGGGGAGGTTCCGGGTCAGAACTTATATCACACCTCAGATAAATATATCAGAAATTGTATTCAGTTAATCACTCTGTAAAACTATAGATCAAAGCTAAGATGTAAAATTATTAATATTATATTTGTTTTACCTTACGGTATCGTAGTCGTGGCGTCTCCGTCCCTTGTTGGGCCCGGAACCTCGCCATCAATGAAGGTAAGACCCGACTCGTGTCCACCCAAGGAATTCAACTTGGTGGGCGACAGATGACCACACGGTTCTGAGGTGATCGCTCCTCTGGGGAGGAGAAACGGTGCGGTCCTCACTCGGTCCACGGCAAGCGTGGCGGTCAAGGCCGGGACAACGGCGCTGAAAAGCTCACTGGAGCTTTGAGCCACCTTCCCCGGACCCTTTACAAGCCGACCCACCGCCAGAACTCAGCACTTTGCAGCCATCCATCACCTGACACGGTGAATTCCGCGGGCGGACCGTGTGGACACCAACAAAGTCCTCATCATCATCATCATCTTCTTCTTCCTCTTTGGTTTTAGAGGTGAAATGATTCTTCTCGTCTTTCTGCCACATCAACCTGAAAAAATTGAAAAGTCCTCCATTAGACCTGAGTTCAGTTTGTCCCTTATAGGCCACCGTACAAACATGGCGGCTCAACCTGGAAGAAGACCTGCTCACGCTGACGGTTCTCCTCCAGTGGAGGAGCTCCTCCAGGAGGAACATCAAAGGAGGAGCTTCAGTGTCACAGTCAGAGGTAATAACAGCAGAACCTTCATCACTGTCCGCCTCCTTCAGGTCTTTGCTCCCATCTCCTCCTTTCTTGCTTCTTAGATTTCCGTTCAGCCCTCTTCCTTCTCCTCCCTGCTCCTCCTCCTGTTTGCTTTTCTTTTTCTTACTCATTATTTCCTCCCGTCTTTATTTGTCAAAGAACAAAATGTGAGAAATAATGAAGAATTGTGTTGAAGCAGAGATCAGACAGTGGAAGGAGCCGTCTCCATCACCTCCTCTGTGGCTTCCTCTTCAGCTGTCTTCGGGCGGTGGCAGGAAGTGACAGCAGCAGGCGGCGTTCTCAGGTTCAAATGAGGCTTTTATTAAATCTTAGATAAGAGTGAGACGCCGCTGACAATAATTACAACCGGTGAGAAATGGAGATTAGAACGAGAGAGAGAGTTAGTGTCATTGAGATTCACACCGCCTCAAAAAGTGATGAGTGATGGTCCCTCAGCCTTACGAAGCTCCGCCCACAATCTGTGTGAGTCTGGCTGCCAGATATCAGCGGCGCTGTGACCGGACGCTAATCTCAGTAATGAACCCCGGATCACGCCGCCGCCGCTGCTCATTTTCCCTCGTTTTCACCGAGCTGTTTGTTCACATTCACAGCATCATAATGATAAAATACACGAATGGAATAAATAATTTAGATAAACAATGGGATTAAACATGTTTGAATAGCGAGACCGAAGATGTCCAGAGTTGAACTTACATAAGGAACAATGTTTAAGCCCTTTTAAAAACTGTCTAAAGAGGTTTGACGTATGACGGCAGAGGATTCCAGCGTTTGACACACGGGGGCGGGGCCTCCAGTGTCAAGACTTACATAGTTTGACATACGAGGGCGGGCCCTTACACAGCTTGAGAAGGTGTGGTGTGACATATGAGGGCGGAACATTCCATAGTTTTGGGCTATAATTCATCGGAGCAGCTTCAGTCTGTTTGTGGAGCTCCACACAGTAAAGAGCCGCTCTGGAGGAGCTCCAGGCTTTTATCAGCTGATTAGATGTCAGAAGTTCATTGATTAAAGAGAATGTTTCATTATTCAGAGCTCTGAAGGTGACAGGAAGCACCTCCAGAACCTTGTGTGCGTGTGTGTATGTATGTACAGTTATTATGTGTGATATATAACACTGGTTATTATAAAACATGTATTAATTATACATGAATTAAAAAAAACGTAATTAATACCAATAAATCTACATCAATATAAACTCTTTTCATGTCAGAAATACGATTTAATATATTATGTCGTTTCGTTTAAACTCTCGACAGAGTTTTACCTGATTTAAACTCACACTCTAACGCGTTTCTGTTATTTCCACGTATTTTATTCCTGATGTCTGCAGCTGAATCCATCTCGAGTTTTTTCTCCGGCTAAAACCGAATCCTTGTTTTGTTCTTTCTGTATCCCGGAGCTTTAAACTCACTGTTGGTCACATATCAGTGTGGAGGACGAGAGTGACAGCTGAGCTCTGGTGTCTCACTCTGGGAGACGAGGAGCTGGTGGCTGCAGCTCCCTGCTCCTCACCTGAAATCACTGGCTCTCATTGCATGATGGGAAAACTGTACTAGAAGTCCTTTTGCCTTAGAGAGAAAACAAAACCAGGTTCAGCAGCCTGCCGTTAACATTAATGCAAATACAGCCGCTGATTTCCTCCATGCTTGTTATCTCACACCGGATGACACTGAGAGAGAACATGGCGCTCTGTAATTAATGAGCTCACCGTGGATCACAGGGATATGAGGAAGAGGAGGAGGAGGGGGAGGAGAACCATTCAGAAAGCTGTGTTTAATTAATCTCAAACAGAGGAGCGTCCTTCCTGATGCACCTGCCAGAGTTTTTCCACTATGAACGATACTAGATTTGAATAAGGCCTCATGTTAATGTAACAGACAAAGGCTCTAGTGTGTGCACAGAGCCCCCCCTAGTGGAGACAGGAAGTATTATGCAGCCAAAATCCCATTTTCGGCACATTTTGGGAAACATTGGCCGTCCAACTGTGCAACTGTGAACTTTTTCTGAGAACGGGTAGAAAATGAATCGCCATTCTAAAATACGAGAGAAACTGAAGGGGGGAGGTGAGGAGGGGGATGGTCTGAGAGTGAGGAGATTCTATTACGTGATTCTATTTTTACTATTTGTCTTTAAAAAGTCATTTATTGTTGAATATGTTGATTTGTGTTTACATTTATTTCATTTGTTTTCGTCAATCGTTTCATTCTGTGTTGTGTTTTCCTGATTTATTTTCAAAGTCCTTGCTTCACACGTCGTCGAACTTGTTTCACACTTCCTGTCATGATTTCTCTGATTTGTTAAAGGCTTTTATTCCATCTTTTTAGATTTCATGTTTTTATTTCTATATTTGTCTTGTCTTAGTGAAGACTTTGTGTTTTCACCATCTCCCTCTCTGTGTCTTTGTCTCTTGTTCCTTCTCTTCTCCTATTGTGTGTCCATCATGTTCTCCTGAGTGTCCATCATGTTTTCCTGAGTTCTCCTGTGTGTCCATCATGTTCTCCTGAGTTCTCCTTTGTGTCCATCATGTTCTCCTTTGTGTCCATCTTGTTCTCCTGAGTTCTCCTGAGTTCTCCTTTGTGTCCAATCATGTTCTCCTGAGTTCTCCTGAGTTTCCATCAGGTTCTCCTGTGTGTCCATCATGTTCTCCTGAGTACTCCTGAGTTTCCATCAGGTTCTCCTGTGTTCTCCTGTGTGTCCATCATGTTCTCCTGAGTTCTCCTGTGTGTCCATCATGTTCTCCTGAGTTCTCCTGTGTGTCCATCATGTTCTCCTGAGTTCTCCTGTGTGTCCATCATGTTCTCCTGAGTTCTCCTGAGTTTCCATCAGGTTCTCCTGTATTCTCCTCCTCCAGCTGCCTCTCAGTTTGTCTCGTCACCTCAGAAGAAGAAATTCACAGTTTATTTTTACTGAGTAGAAAATTGTTTGGAGGCTGAATTAGTATATTGTTGAATAATTCACTATAAATCCATGATTGTGATTTATTTCCAGGTTTATCAGCAGACCAGAAGTGATGACGTCACATTATATAAAACATAATAAATAATAAATCGTAATGATGACAGGATAAAGAATGAGATCCTGATGAAGCTTTGGATTTATTGTGAAGCAATTTGAACATAAAACAACGTGTCTGTTTGAGATCGACGAGATCGATGCTTGAAACGGGTCAGAATCTATCGGCCCGATAAGATCAACAGCTCATTCGGACGGAGAAGAACAAAACTGCTGCTGGACGCAAACTCCCAGTGTTTAAAGAAGAGAAGACCGTTAAAAGGGTCTTGATAAGATTTCATTCAGATCACAGATTAGATCAGATTTAACCAGTTTAAAACCTTCAATTACAGTTAAAGAATTAAGAAGGAGCTGGAGAGCATGACCTTTAACCTTTGGAAGAGTCTCATTGACCGCCATCAACACGACCGTCGACCAAACGTCTCATCTTTGACGGCAGTCAGCCGACAGAATGTGCAAATGAGACGTAGATTAGTAGGTCCTGAATGAAGCTGGAGCTGGTTCCCATTAGTGGGTCAGAACTGCTGCCAGTGGGAGGAGATGGCGACAGATTACCGGCCCTTCATCGCAGCAGCCGACCGGATCTTCTCCCCGAGGAACGTCGTCGTTGGAAACCGAGGGGACGGACAGGAGGAGAGACAAAAGACTGAAGAAGCAGAGAATGAAAACTGAGAGAAAAGATCAGAGAGCAAAGGCACGGATCGGACTCTAAAGAACCGCTGGAGGAGAGAGGGGAGTAAACAGGAAGTAGATTCTCTCTATAGCGTCCGTCAACAAAGGCAGATTCATGAATGAGTGGACTGCAGAGACAAAGAGAGGAATGATTCGCTGCTGTCGCGTTCACAGAGACGGTTTTTGTGTCTCGACCTCATTAATTCTCCTTCTTTCTCTTTCTAACGTTTCACAATAGCTGATTAGTTCTTCTAGAGCCGAGGTGAAGAAATCCATAGAACAGAATCTTTAACTGGACCTTTGGTGTCGGAGCTTATCGAACCACCGCACAAACAATCATTATGTGAAAAAGCTGCTGAGCAGAACAGAGAAATAACAGTTTAAAGGGTCAGTCTGTGAAATGTAGTAGTATCTCTAAATAAATGGTGTATTAATAACTAGGAGCTTCAGTGTCTCGGTGGTTCCCAAACATTCCTTCAATCTAGATATGTGGTTCCCACACTTTTACATCCTCTCTGTCCGTGGTTCCCACACTTTTACATCCTCTCTGTCAGTGGTTCCCACACTTTTACATCCTCTCTGTCAGTGGTTCCCACACTTTTACATCCTCTCTGTCCGTGGTTCCAAAACATTTATATCATACATATACGAGTTTTGAAGCGTCGTTTGATTCTGCGGCTCTGACTGATTTTATTTTCACTCTTTATGGAGTTGAAGATTCTCGTCGGTCGGATGAATCAGAGTTCTGGTTCTGGTTCTGGTTCTGTATCGTCTGTCAGAGAAGGACAGCAGCGGCGCTCGTCTGCTGACGGAGGAGTTTCAGTGATGTTTAATTACAGCAGCTTGTAAGCGCTCCTGACTTCCTGTTTGCTGGGATGAACGATGTTTGTTTGTTTGTTTGTTTGTGTGTTTGTGTGTTTGTTTGAGTAACAGCATTTGTTTCGATTCCTCCCTGTTTCACAAACCGATGGAATAATAAAGTGGAACGCCGGCGTCAAGCTGGCGGCGGGCGTGTATCTTTAAATTGAATGCTATAAACCGGAGGCGTGTCCGTCACCGGCTGGCAGGAACACGGCGGCGTCCAACCGCCATTTTTCTGGCTGTCGTGTCGTAAACAACGAGGGAGTCTTCATCAATCCAGCGAAGACGCGACTCTTTCGCAAAATCTCATTAGTCCGATGACACTCGGAGAGGACGCGTCCGCCGTCCTGAGAGGACGAAGGCTGATTCCCATTAGTTGTTACAGATGCATTAAAGGTGCAGTCTGTCAAATGTAGGCGACTCTCTTTGAATAAGTGAAATATAATATTCAGATCTTTTTTTTTAGTGTTCAATCAGCTGCAAGTTCATATTTTTTTAACTTTAAAACTCCAAACATTTTAAAAATTAGAATTAAAATAATAAATCATGATGCATCAAACTGTAGATTTTTACTTTTACGATCCGTCAACATCGACATAAATTAATTTTCGAAACAACAATATGAGGTTATTTTTAGTTTAACACATGCGGTGAATCAGAATAATGTCCCTAAAAATCACTCCTGAAGTTTTTATGGTAGAAAGTCTTATATTTGATTTAAAATCCCTTTATGGGAACTAAAGTTAAAATGTCCCAAGATTTTAATTTCTTCTGGTTGTGTAAGTGTATTTGAACATTTTTAAACTCCAATCCAATAACAACCTGAGAAAAATACACTGTAGAACCTCTATCTCCACTTTGTTAGTGCACTGATATTGGGAACCACCGACTTAGAGGTGTAAGAAACTGATGTAAAGTGTAGGGAACCACTGACTTAAAGAATATAAAGTGTTGGGAACCACTACTCAAGAGGAGTTAAGGGTTGGGAACCAATGCTCTAGAGGACATAAAATGTTGGGAACTACAGACTTAGAGGACATAATGTGTTGGGAACCACTACTCAAGAGGAGTTAAGGGTTGGGAACCAATGCTCTAGAGGACATAAAGTGTTGGGAGCCGCAGACTTAGAGGACATAAAGTTTTGGGAACCACTACTCTTGAGGACATAAAGTGTAGAGAATCGAAGACTTAGAGGACATAAAGTGTTGGGAACCACTACTCTTGAGGAGATTAACTGTTGGGAACCACTACTCTAGAGGAGATAAAGTGTAGGGAACCGCAGACTTAGCGGTTGGAAACTGAGATTAATGGTCGTACTGATATTATTGTGATGAACGGTGAAGCGGTTTGTTGATAATGGCGGTGATTAAATACGAGGCTGTCTGATAACGATCAGAGGGTCTAATAGCTGCGTAGTCAGGTGTTACATACATCAGTGGAGGGGTTTATGAGAAACGATTACTGGAGTGTGTGTGTCGGCCGTGTTTGTGTCGGCGCTGATATTGTTTGACCGTTCTATAATTCATGGTAATGACTGTAATGTGTTCGTTTCCTTTAATTCACTGTCCTTTCTGTCGCGTTCTCTTCATTCCTGCTCACATTTCCTCACACCGGGTCCTCCGCCCGCCTCCACTCCAAGAATGGACTTAATCAACCGGATCATCTCACCGGTACTTATTGCCGAGCAGCCATCTGGAACATGTAAATATGGGGAAAGGACAGGAAACAGGATATTAGATTCTGTACTGGATCATTTACACCAACACACTCAGAACCGCCGCCTCCACCGGTCCTGTCTGTGGACGCTGTTACCGCCATTACCGGAGGTACGGGAAAGTTTTTACGTTTATATCCTTTAGAGTGTTTTTGTGAGCGAGACGCCTCTGATCAGAACCACTGAGACTCCAGTTATCTGGGTTTTTCTGCTCCAAGACCTTCAGAGCAGAAGACCGAAGAAGAATTTCATTTTACTGGGAAACTTGTTTTAACCGTCTCGGAACCTAATTTCAAGTTTAATTCCTCCATTAAATATTCAAATATCACACATTAAATATTCCACATGATTATAATCCGTATTAACCTTCTTCTCCCCCCGTCCTCTGCATCTTCCTCTGTCACACCAACCAACTGCATGTCCTCTCTCACCACATCCAAAAATCTCTCATTTAATCTCACGCAAATCTTACGTGATGTAATTACATTTATCCTGGTAACGTTTATGTTTGTTTGTGTTTTCTAATCAAGTTGATAGCTATCAATACTTTCATGTTTCCCCCTGAGGGATAATAAGTCTCGACAGGAGCTTAGCGGGAGGAAGTGTAGCTCGAGCGCTTACATCATCGTACACGCCCACAGGGATGAAATATTTAAAGACATGAATTCAGCAGTAAATGCAAGAAAACAAACAACAACCCACAGACAGGTGTAAACACAATCATGGAGTCATCTGTTATAGGCGGATTCGTAAGGGGGAGGTGGAGGGAATACTGATTACGTGTAAAGCCTGAGCTCTGCAAACGCACAAGGCTGAACATTCATCTTCATCAGAGCTGTGATTAGGAAATGAGGCCTGGGGTTGTTATTGGTCGAATGATTCTGCTCTCTGATCTCCGTCATTCCGTCTCTTTCACATTAGGAGATGTTTCTCTTTCATCTTCTCCCATCAGCCGTGTCTCCTGGATGACAAATACTGAAATCACATTAAACCCACTGACTGAGACCAGGCAGGGTGGATGGATGCATGGATGGATAGAGGGATGAATAGATGCATGGATGCATGGATAGAGGGATGAATGGATGCATGGAAGAATGGATGGATGGATAGAGGGATGGATGGATGGCAGGGTGCATGGATGGATGGATGATGCATGGATGGATGGATGGCAGGGTGCATGGATGGATGCATGGATAAAGGGATGAATGGATGCATGGTTGGATGCATTGATGGATGCATTGATAGATGGCAGGGTGCATGGATGGATTGATGCATGGATGGATGGGTGGGTGCATGGATGGATGGGTGGGTGCATGGATGCATTGATGGATGGGTGGGTGCATGGATGGATGGGTGGGTGCATGGATGCATTGATGGATGGGTGGGTTCATGGATGGATGGATGGGTGGGTGCATTGATGGATGGGTGGGTGCATGGATGCATTGATGGGTGGGTGGGTGCATGGATGCATTGATGGATGGATGGATGCATTGATGGATGAATACATTTGGTTGAACCAGGTATTTCAGTTTTTCTTCTTCTTCTGTGGTTATTTTTCCCTCTTCCACCCCTCTGGTGTGTAAAAGGAGAGAGGAGGCTCCCAGGGCTTCCATGGTGATTTAATTAGATCCAGATGTTTTGTTTAAACGGTCTGTCAGTCACACAGAAACACGGTGTAACTATGGTCACCAGTTTCACTGTACAAGCCCCCGCTACCCCCCCCCTCCCCCTCCGTCCGTAAACATGTTTTTAATATGAGCTCATTTTTTCTCTGTTTGCTCAACCCCGCTCAATTTCCATCCATATTTGATCACTTCATGCTGAAACGATAAGGGTAATGGATGCTGCCAGCGAGCGCTGCTACATTTCAGCTGCGCAGAAACCTCCTGAGATCCTGAATGCGACATGAGAGCATGTTCTGCTGCTGGAGAACAAATATGTTTTTCTCCCCTCAGGCTTTATTTCATAATCTTTGCTGAGAATTAAATTCTCGGGTTAATATGATAACTCCTGTTTCAAACAAGTTTGAATCATGCCATGATGAATTGGTTAAAGGTCTGATGTTCCGTATGTTCCTCACTGGTCATAAACTAGAGGAAGTTACATCTGCCATGAAGAGACCTTCGTGTGTGCTGGTCGTATAATCAGTGACCATCAGCCACACGTCCAGGAGACGTGAAGGAGGTTCACGTCTTCCAGCATCTGAAGAACCATGCTGCATATGTTTCATCTCCTGCTGCTGCTGGTCTGCATCATCTTCCAGGCTGAGGGATGAAAGTAGCTGATGCCAACGGACTCATCAAGAAAACTGGTTCCGTCCTGGAGAGGTGCTCCAGTCACTGATGGAGGTGGAGGTGGGGGTGTAAGAAAGGGGGATTCCTTCCGTCTCCTGGATGCCACACTGAAGTCACACCAGAGCACCTTCAGTGGAAGACTGAGACCACAGAGGACCACCACAGAGCGCCACAGGAAGTCTTTTTCTACCAGTGGTCATTTATCTGTTTAACTCCTCCCCCTTAAGGAGGTCAGACCACAAGACCTGTTCTGACCTGAAGGCCAATAATCAGGCTTCTACTTAGTCTTTCCTGATTTCTGGACTGTGAATATGACTTTAATAAAACTACAGGTTTACGTCACAGCCAAAGCTTCTAGAGCGAGCTTATAGCGCCCTCTAGTGGACATGGGGGTATCTAGGAACCAAAATCCCTCTATTGGGTCAAAATCCTATTTTTGGCTCATTTTGGGTCCATTGTTTGTCCAAGTGGTCCAAATGGAGAGTCCTCCTGGTCCTGTCCTACAGAAACTGTGTACAAAAACAACAAACTAGTGGTAGTAAAACAAACTATGACTACCTGCAGCTAGTTTTTGCGGCCCCACGAAAAACTAGTAAACAACAAGCTCCTCCTCTTCCTCCAATTACTTTATTTTCTCTTAAGAGGAAATCTGATCCCTAACTAATAAAGACAGATAAATGTTGCGTATAATAAATTCTGCACTAGCAGACTGTGGGCTGATTGTCGCGGTGATGGTCCTACAGCCGCAGCACATGTTTGAAAATACTCATAAAAAAACGAGTGAAACGTCTGACCCGGCAGAGCAGAAATGTTCTGATGCTTTAAGTCGGCATGAATCAGTAAGAAGTCTGTTTTCCTCCAAAACTAATTATGCTTCCTAACCTTTGACACCAAACTACCCACAATGCATCCCCAGACTTTCCTCCAAAAACACGTCTCCTAATTATAAAAACAGCATGAAAATGTTCGACTGTAAACAGTTTAACATCAAGAAACCTTAAACCGACCCGGATTCTATAAAATAACCTTCTTTGATGAGAACTTTGGTTTTAGATGCAGACTCACAGGAAGTGTAAACAACATCTACATATTCTGTCACTCATGTGTGCTAATATTGTTCTTATGGACCCCTTAGAACCGACTCAAAGTCAGAGTTATATCAGCGTTGTATAAGAGTTATGTCAGTTAAGTCCGAGTTATATCAGGTTTCAATCAGAGTTATATAAGAGTTATATCAGTTAAGTCAGAGTTATATCAGTTAAGTCAGAGTTATATCAGTTAAGTCAGAGTTATAACAGGTTTAAATCAGAGTTATATCAGGTTTAAATCAGAGTTATATCAGGTTTAAATCAGAGTTATATAAGAGTTATATCAGGTTTAAATCAGAGTTATATCAGTTAAGTCAGAGTTATATCAGGTTTAAATCAGAGTTATATCAGGTTTAAATCAGAGTTATATAAGAGTTATATCAGGTTTCAATCAGAGTTAAATCAGAGATATCAGAGATATATCAGAGTTATATCAGTTAAGTCAGAGTTATATCATTTAAGTCAGAGTTATATCAGAGATATATCAGGTTTAAATCAGAGTTATATAAAAGTTATATCAGTTAAGTCAGAGTTATAACAGTTATATCAGAGTTATATCAGGTTTCAATCAGAGTTAAATCAGAGTTATATCAGAGATATATCAGAGTTATATCAGTTAAGTCAGAGTTATATCATTTAAGTCAGAGTTATATCATTTAAGTCAGAGTTATATCAGAGATATATCCGAGTTATATCCCCATAAATCCCAATATAATATGATATGATATTGTAATATATGTACGCACATCGCTTAAATAACATCAATATTATTCATATATTTATGAAGTATAACAATAATAGGATACTAATATAATCATCATCATCATCTCATTCTTTAGTATTTATACGAGGCAGTAAAATGTAATACATTAAACTGAGAATTTCATAATTGGAGTTTTCAATTTTTCCTAATTAATGAGGATGAGGGAGTCTTTTTTCCATGCTAACTGTTGTTGTTGTTTACCCCAGAAGGATTGTTGTTGTTGTTTATCCGTCTGGACTATAGAGACGCATCACCTCCAAGATTTTTAATGTTTAAGCTTACAGTTCTGCTCCTCCTCTTCATCGTTTTACCCTTCTACACCAAGGTCTCAGCAAACACACACTTTGTTGGTAAACACTGACCAGCCATAACATTATAACCATGTATAGGTGAAGCATTTTTCCTTGAAGTTGGTTGTGGACACATTGACAAGAACCAGATTGATTTGGCTAAACAACAGGATCAGAGGATCTCCAGAACTGCAGGTGTTGTTGGGAGTTACTGGTCTGCGTTCGTTAGAACATACCAAAGAGGGCTCAGGAAGTAGAACTGGAGAACCAGAGACCGGGTGATCGATGGAGGTCGTGATCACATGATCACAAGTCTCCAATCCACCGCTGATGGCCTCAGTTCAACGTTTAGACGTGAGAATTAACATATTTTCTCACTCTTTGCTTTGTGTGAATAACAGACACCTGACTCCAAAAATTTAATTCCAGTCTGGACGGTTCTGATGGTGGACCGTCTTCATGTTCCTGCTGCGTCAAGGTTCTGCTGAGCCTCGACCTGCTCCGCCGCCAGAGCTTTAATTGCATTTATTTTCCCACGGGAGTGTTTGTGCTTTTCCACTGACTAATTCAATTTGGCTGAAATGTGAATATGTGTGTGTGTGAGTGTGTGTGTGTGTGTGTGGAGGTGATGATTATGACAGAAAAGAGTGAGTTCTAAGGAAAAGGACGGGTTCTGAGTGGCTTTGAATCATAAATCTGTAATGAGAAAAGTTCAAACCAGCAGGACCAGCAATAAAATAAACCAAATGGACCCCATACAGAACATTCATTCAATCATTTTTGAGAAGCTCCCCCTGTCTGACATCTGTGATGTTACATCTGGATTTATGCAGGTGTTTTTGTTTTTCGTCCTCTCATCTGAGGATAAATCAACATGTAAGTTGTTTTTTACTTAGGAACAAACGTTTTTGTTATGTTTTCTGTAATGAAGTGGAGGCGTCCAGGAGTGATGGCTGATATTGTGTCCCTCACCCGTCCAGCACTCAATAACAAAGAGGATCAAACACTGTTTGTTTGTCTGGAATTTTACATCAAACAGTTTAAAACCTGTTCTGCTCACTGATTATTTTCAGTTAAGACTCGCCTGAATGACATCGACAAAATAAGCTTCAAGTAGCTCCAGCGCTATCAGGTGTTTCGTCTGTTTCGATGTGTGAGTAATCTTTTACTATGTGTGAGTAATCTGTTACTGTGTGTGAGTAATCTGTTACTGTGTGTTAGTAATCTGTTACTATGTGTGAGTAATCTGTTACTACGTGTGAGTAATCTGTTACTATGTGTGAGTAATCTGTTTCTATGTGTGAGTAATCTGATACTATGTGTGAGTAATCTGTTTCTATTTGTGAGTAATCTGTTTCTGTGTGTGAGTAATCTGTTTCTATTTGTGAGTAATCTGTTTCTGTGTGTGAGTAATCTGTTTCTATGTGTGAGTAATCTGTTTCTATGTTCTACGTTCTATGTTCACACGCGTCGTAAGATGACCCTTCCCATGTATCGGTTCTGTGATGGCGCTTCGGGCCCAGCTGGTCGTGTTTATGTGGTTTTTAAAGAAGAACATTTATGTTTTATGACCATAATCATGAACCTCCTCACCCTCCTCACCTTCTGTCCTTCCTCTTTCACGGTGTCGCATGTGCTGGAAAAATGTAATTTGAAGGTCAGTTTGAGGTCAATTGGTCCATTACTCACCTCTCCAGAACAATTATGCGACACGTCACTTTCATTCTGAACGCAGCCGCTTTTTTTTTTTGCTGGAATATGTTTCCTCTTCTGCATGAGGTCAAGAGAAAAAGGTCCTGGTCCTGCTTGGATGGTGTTATAGATGCCGTGTGGTTCCGTTTGCACGTGTGACACGTTCGGGTATGGGGAGCATGTTCCCTGAAAAGGAGGCCGTCCCCTGCTGATGATGACGAGTTGCGTGGGGGAAATAATTACTTTGAGGGATGCAGAGCCGGCGCCAGCAGTACCCACTGAATGCCCTCCTGTCTTCACATGTTCAATTTGGAAATGGGGTGAAGTGTCACCGAGAGACGGCGATAAGAACGGGCTGGGGAGAGAAGACGAGGAGCAGGAGAGAGAAAGAGAGAGAGAAAGAGAGGAAGACAATGTGACACAGACAAGCAGCTGCTCTGCAGCCCGACCGATAAACCCGCCGATCCTCAAGCAGCTCCTCGTCAGGACAGTCACCTTTCAGAACCGAGCCTCTCCTCCTCTGGAGACGATCCGGGTTCAAGTCCTCAGGCTTTGTTCCTGGTCTCTGGAGTTATTCCCTCTCCACTCTTCCTCTTTCCACTCAATTCATCATAAATGCATCAAGTCAAATTGCCAACAATGCGGGAGACGGTTTCTGGAGCCTCAGGGAGAAGGAATGTGATTATAGGAACAAGGTTGTGGGAGAATCCAGGTTTAAACTGATTTCTTTATGAAACTAATATTAATATTATAATACGGAATATCTCGTCTCCCGTTTGCTATTTTACTGCTTGGTTTAGTGAATAAAGCAGATATAATACACACTCGTTTCATGATATTTTGATTCGCCGTTGTAGCTTCGCTTAACTTCCGGGTCATGTAGTCATGTGACCTAGAATAAAACTTGAATCGATATTGTTAAAGCAACAAATTAACTTAATAATAATAATAATACTTTAAGATGTAAAGAACCCAACGCAGCAATAAACAAGGTGTTTGATACCTGCTGGAGAAACTCTCAAACAACACCGCGCACACTGACTTCAGACGCGTAAACAAGGTGTGATCAGTTATCAGTACCGACAGGCGGTTCTGCAGTACAGACACTCATCTATCTACTGGTCCCGAACGATCCGAGTCCACATGACGGGTGGTTCCGTCACAGCAGCCAGGTGTTCATATGAAGACCCTCGCTGTGGTGGGAGCAGGCTTGGAGGAGAACGAGGAGAGCTGGAGGAATTGTGATGGAGAACACGGAATGAAAGCAAAATACAGATGTGTGTCTGACTCTTGTTTGTTTGTCTGGGTGACGGAGGGACGAGTTCTGACCCGGTGTACGGATGAACACCTGAGCTCAATTACCTTCACAAGCTGCTGCTTCCTGTTTACCTCTGACAGGAAAACACAAATACTGTCAGTCTGGAATGATCCATCGTCCTACCGGAGACACGGTCACTCTCCGACCGGATCCCGTTCAAATCAACATTGTGACCCAGTTTATCCTATCCACATCGGTTCCGAGTTAATGTTTTCATAACCCTCTAATAGTGTTAATGTTTAATATTCAGAGTCTTTTCTAACATCTCAAACTTGCAAAGTGTAGGACTAGTTGTATCTCTGCAGAGGAGAATGAACGCCGTTCTGATCAACTCTGAGGATAATTCCAACAATCAGCACCGTTTGACTCTCTCTCTCTCTCTCTCTGTCTCTCTGTCTCTCTCTCTGTCTCTCTCTCTCTGTCTCTCACTCTCTCTCTCTACTTTTCTCCCATCTCTCTCCCTCTCTCTCTCCCCCCTCTCTTTCTCTCTCTCCCTCTCTACTTTTCTCCCATCTCTCTCCTTGTCCCCCTCCCTCTCTCTCTCTCTCCCCCTTTCTCTCTCCCTCCCTCCCTCTCTCTCTTTCCCCCCCTCTCTCTCTCCCCCTTTCTCTCTCCCTCCCTCTCTCTCTCTCTCTCTCCCTCTCTCTGCGGTGGAGCAGCAGGTGTAGGACTGTGGCTGTGAGAGCAGTAATATGTTGGAGGCCGTTGAACAAACAGACAAAGGTGCTTCAAGCTTTGGAAAATTCAATTTCACATGCTATTGAGTTCTGAAGTGTCTCACCTGGAAACCACAGAACCAGTGTCAGCCGCGGGGGGGGGACGATGGAGAGAGACACAAAAGAAGTCTAATGCCGACCCTTCCAACGACCAGCGTGGTGTCGGGACTTTTGCGGCTCTGTGGGCGGAGCTCTCAGTTTATTGGTCAATATTGTTCAGGGTTCATTTAACGCTTGGGATCCAAAATCCTAGTCCAGATAAATATTCTATCTGTTTCGTAGCTTACTCACTTTTTCACCTCCACCTCTCACCACCTGAACCTTATTTCTCTTTCCTGTGGAGCATCTGCTGACGTTCACGCTCCTCCATGAAGTCCATGGCTGTTCTCTGCTGAAGTAATCTGATTCCTCCATGCTGCTCCGCCGAGCTTTAACATTCGTCACCTTTCACTGTTTCTTCAGAGGGTTAGATGTTTTCTCACCAGGGGACGGGTGTCGTTCCTGCTGAACCCAGCATTCTTCTTCATTCTCCTTCGTTCTCCTTCATTCTCCTTCTTTCTTCTTCATTCTTCTTTATTCTTCTTCATTCTTCTTCGTTCTCCTTCTTCTCCGTTCTCCTTCATTCTCCTTCTTTCTCCTTCTTTCTTCTTCATTCTTCTTTATTCTTCTTCATTCTTCTTCGTTCTCCTTCATTCTCCTTCGTTCTCCTTCTTCTCCGTTCTCCTTCATTCTCCTTCATTCTCCTTCTTTCTTCTTCATTCTCCTTTATTCTCCTTTATTCTTCTTCATTCTCCTTCATTCTCCTTCTTTCTCCTTCTTCTCCGTTCTCCTTCGTTCTCCTTCATTCTCCTTCGTTCTCCTTCATTCTCCTTCATTCTCCTTCTTCTCCGTTCTCCTTCGTTCTCCTTCATTCTCCTTCATTCTCCTTCGTTCTCCTTCATTCTCCTTCTTTCTCCTTCATTCTCCTTTGTTCTCCTTCCTCCGGCAAGGAGAGAGATATTTGTATTTGTTTGTGCTTAATCACGGATTACTCGCTCATAGTAACAGATTACTCACTCACAGTAACAGATTACTCAAACATAGTAACAGATTACTCAAACATAGTAACAGATTACTCACTCATAGTAACAGATTACTCACACATAGTAACAGATTACTCACACATAGAAACAGATTACTCACACATAGAAACAGATTACTCACACATAGAAACAGATTACTCACATAGTAACAGATTACTCACACATAGAAACAGATTACTCACATAGTAACAGATTACTCACACATAGAAACAGATTACTCACACATAGTAACAGATCTCTTAAACATAGTAACAGATTACTCACACATAGTAACAGCTGACTCACTCATAGTAACAGATTACTCATTACGTACAGATTTTGGGGATGTCATTCAGGCGAGGCCTAACATAAAGTGTCCGATGAGGAGACAGAGATTTATATGACTCATTAAAGTTTTATGCGCTGTTATAAAATATATCTATAGAACATTTTGAAAATCCACCAGATTCCCAAAAAATACATCGTCACCTAATTGACCAGAAAACTTTTCCACCCAGAGTTTTGGTCTGACAGCTGAAGACTATTTTCCTCGCGGATACACCTGTACTTCAGAGTGTACTTCTGTTCTGTTAACGAGGAAGAACCTCGGCAGCATGTTGGTAAACAATGCTGGTATTTTATGGAGGAGATGTTTACTGTGGAAAAACACTCGGAGCTCAGAGACTCAGACGGGAGGAGTCGTTATCATGAACTCTCTGGGCCTGTTAAAAGAGAAGAACGTTCAGGACACGGCAGCAAACACTTCACCTGTTATAAAAACTGAGATTCTCCTCTTCCTCCCCGTCTGCTCCTCTCCCTCCAGCTGTAGATAAACTCTAGTCCACTGCAGCAGAACATCTCAGCCCTCCTTTTAACTGAATTCAATTCATTTCCACCGGAAACACCTGAGCGTTACCGGAGCGCGTTCAGAACCTCTCTGTTTCACTGCCGGGTGGATCATCTGTCAAACGCCGGATGGTTCTGAACGTTTTCATGACAATATTCAAATAACCTGAACCTGCAAAACACATCTAACCTGGATTTTGTCTCCTACTGGATGCCGACATTAAGACACGTGATCACCTGTGAACCTGGACTTCATCTGGTGCTCCAGTCCTTATCTGAAGGCCCCCTCAATCAGAGCAGGACCACCAGAGGCTGATCAGACCAGAACTGAGCCTCATGACCCGGATCCAGGGAGAGGGAGGGAGAGGGGGAGAGGGAAAGGAAAGGAGGGAGATCAAAGGGGGAGAAGGAGAGATTAAAAAGGGGGAGGTGGGAAGAGGTTGGGGGGGCGTACGACACAATTCTATTTCGTGAACATTGAACTGGAAAAATATGGGAGAGAAAGGATGAAAGAGAAACAGAAGTGAGCGACGGGGAGAGGGTGAGAGAAGGAGAAAAGGATGAGAGAAGGGTGAGGGGTGAGAGAACGAGAACAGGATGAGAGAAGGGTGAGGGGTGAGAGAAGGGTGAGAGAACGAGAACAGGATGAGAGAAGGGTGAGGGATGAGAGAAGGGTGAGAAGCAGATGGATCGATATTAAATGTTCCTTTGACTCTTTTATTTCCAGCTCTCATTCCTCCCTCCCCCCTCGATCAGATGCACTTAGTGGCCCGCTGTCGTCTCCAGCACCTCCAGCAGCCGGGGAAAGTTCTGGTTCTTCACACCACGGCCGTCTGAGACGTTCTACCGGAGGCGTGACAAAGAGAAGCGGACCCTCACTTCATTCTCTACGGACCTTTTTCAATTTGCAGCATGGATCTGCTCTGACTGTCAGCCCCGGGTGAGAATGATGCGCTTCATCGGGGGAACCGGAGGTGTGACGAGGAGGAGGAGAGAACCAGTGTGGAGGTTCTGGTCCGTCTTCTGTAGACCAGAGAGAAGAGGCTGGTGGAGATATTTTTTTAATGAAGTTAGATTAAAAACATTTTCTAAATCTTCTTGGTAACTGTTCTTCACACCTGAACAAAAAGGCTGAGAGTTTGTTCTTCTGCTCAGAACACGGAATCGGGTTTAACTCACTCGATTTGGAAAAGGTTCATGATGCAAAGACAGTTTGAAAACCATGTATGAACAACCTGAAGGTCATGGCGCTGGAAAAGGTCACGGCTGTTCGTATTGATTCCACTGGGAGGAAGAGAGAGTCTAACGTAACGGAACGTTCTCCTAACTTTACAACTTTATTTTATTATCTCTATTATTCTTGTAAAATTCTGCCTTTATTCTTGAAAAATCGTGATAATATTATCTTAATCTTACATATTTATTTTTATGTTTTCAATGTATTTGTATTCGACTAATATTGCAGCATTTTAAATTTTTTTGAATTCATCCATATCCACTCCCGTAAAACTCAAAGATTGCGTGAACGACGCTCAAAGCTCGGAAAAATGATCTTAATGATCGACTTCCTGACGCTACGAGAACGCCTGGTCGAGAAACTTAAAAGGTATTATTACATTCCAAGGTAGAAGTACGTGTTTGTGTATCACCAGGCTGGGATGCTGGGCTTCATGAACTCAGCGCTGGTGTTTGAGTGAAATACGTTGCGTCATGTCGAACAGCCGAGATCCTCGGAGGTTTGGATGCTCTCTTAAATAATGCAGCCTGAAAACAATGTTGTAACATTCGGCAGGTTTCCACAACATTCCCAACTCCTGTTTCTCAAACTACAGCAACATCAAATGTTTTGCTCCGACGTTTCTATCTAACTTTTTTTTTTTAAAGTTTTCGATATAAAAAATAAATAAATTTGGAGTTCTACGGTGCTGCCCGGTCATGTGACGGGTAAACCCACTACTCATAGAGTCTGGAGATGTGGAAACTAAGGCTGATGGTTTTCTTCTACCATCTGGGGGACACAGAGTTTGTGATTCCGTGAATGTGTTCTTCTCGGCCCGCAGCAAACGGTTCTAGTCTGTATCCATGAACCCATGCCGGGTCAGAACCTCAGGGGTCAGCAGCACATCTGATATAAGGCTTTCACTTAGAGTGGTAGAGTGCTAAACTGTATTTCACACTCTGTTGCTTTTTCTTCTTCCAAATAGTCAGTATGATCCCCCCCCGAATACAAAAATGTTGTCATCTTCATCATCTTCTTCCTCGTTGGTTTCAGAGGCAAAATATCATCTTTCTGCCACAACAGCCTTAAAGATGTGAGAAGTCTTCTCTGGAAACAAAGATCCGTTTGTCCCTTCTAGGCTACTGTAGCACAACAAGGAAGAGGCCCCGCCCCCTCTGGAGATGTATAGATGGATGATTATCAGATACACACACGGTGTGTAGTCAGTGGATGATTATCAGATACACACATGGTGTGTAGTCAGTGGATGATTATCAGATACACACGTGTGTAGTCAGTGGATGATTATCAGATACACACACGGTGTGTAGTCAGTGGATGATTATTGGATACACACATGGTGTGTAGTCAGTGGATGATTATCAGATACACACA
>VRLP01001608.1:0-120475 GCA_009660295.1 Lophius piscatorius | reverse complement strand
TCGAGAGTAGGTTTTTTGAGGAGTGGTCTGATTATGGCGGCTTTTAGGGCAGATGGAACAAAGCCAGCCTGGAGGGATTGATTTATTACAGCGGTGATCAGGGAACTGATGGAAGAGATGTTAGTTTTCACCAGGGCTGTAGGAAAGGGGTCGAGGGCACAGGTGGAGGGCTTCATTGTCCTGATGATAACCTCAACCTCCTGCAGTGAGATTTCTGGGAAGCACTTTAGAGGCTGGGAGATCTCCAACTGTGAGTAAGCAGACTGGATAGGTAGAGAGGAGGAACCAGAAAGGACAGAACGGATTGAGTCAATTTTTGATTTGAAGAAAGCCATGAAATTATTACAGTGCTCCTTCTGGAAATGCCAATATGGAAAATCCGATATTTATTGTCAACACGAACATTTCTGATGATGAAAACACACAAACTCAAACGCTAGGAGGAGATTTTCAGCGTCTGTGAATTTGATGGAATAACTTGACAACCTGATGGGGTGGGCCAGGATGTCTTTCAATCCAGCAAAATTAAGATCTAAAAGGGCAAAGTAGTGGATGATTACACCGTCTTTATCTCAGGGACTCCAAACAGAGCAGAGGCCGCAGTAGAACAGGATGAGTCACGGCTAATCCAGGGTATCCTGGTTGGAACAGTTGCCAGAGGAAGGGCCTGGCAAGGAACCAACGCACCACCCAGGTATGACAAGGGGCAGGGCAGCTCATCCAAAATGACGTCACAGCAGCCGCTTAAGAGGAGAAGTCCAGCAGAACGGTGCATTTCGGTGGAGGAAGATCTCATTTGTGGATCTATGGTTGGCAGAGCCGCACCACATTGAGTTCTTGTTCCAGGCTATCTATAATTTTCTTCCTGTTGATACTCTTGCAGGGTCCCTCTGGCTGCAAAAAAAGACCCCTTGAATACATTTTGAGCTGCTGCATTAAAGCTCTGGGAGATCATAACCCTAGAAGCAGACCATCAGCTTCATCACAGCTGCAGAGAAGCCGAAAACACCATCTAATGCAACATCCAGACTGTTCAGGACTGGCGGCTGACAGTGGAGATTGGAAAGCAGCTCAAGATTCCTCAGGTTGATCACTGTGCCATTGGAAGATCTGAGTGAAATGTCATCAGACTGTTAGTAGTAGCACCATAGTAGGTGTCAGGCTCTTGGTGCGATGATGTAAGTGATCAGTGGCAATGGCAGCGGTTCGTTCTGTCTGAGTGCTTTCTAGTTTGTCTTTATGGGTGGAGCCAAAACATTAGCTGGGAAATGAGAGAGATAGGAATTGTTGTTTGAATAGTAATTTTTTTTTCTTTCTTCTTATTTGCCATGCACGATATGTGTTTTTGTTTGTGACCTTTGGCTGAAAGGGGAAATATTGTTTCCATTGGACGGAGCCAGGCTGTTTGTCTTAACTGGCTCAACTCTCTTCATGAAAGGGAAGAAACATGAAAACTTGTCGAGGGTCCCCTCTGGTGACGTAAAAAACAAACATCATGTGGTCACGACTTAATAAGGCGTGGGAACAATTTTTTTTCTCGTTGCCATAACTTGTGATAACAACTTAATAACTTGTCATAACAAGTTAGTACATTGTGCCTTGAGTTAATAAGGCGTGGGAGTAATTATCTCCTGGCAAAGACTTCATAAGGTGTAAGTTATACCAGTTATAATCTAATGGCCATGACACAACAAGGCGTTGGAACGAATTATTTTCTAGTGACCGTGACTTAATAAAGGCGTGGGAACAAGTTACTTTACTTTAATGAGTAAATTATCTCTTGTAACTGCTTAATTAGGTGTGGGAACGAGTTTTTATCTTGTGGGAACGAGTTATGAAGTCGCGACCACAAGATAATAACTCGTTCCCCGTGCCTTATTGAGTCGTGGCCACGAGATGCATGTTTTTCCCTTCCATGTCTCCAGAGTGGCTCCGTACTTTTTTGCTGGAAACATTGACATATAAGGGGATTTTTTTTTCTTTTCAGTTGTGCACCTTTTGTTATTGAAATGAACTTCTTATGCAAAATGTCAGAGCATTAAAATATATGATCACACTAATCTCAAAAAATCTCCAGTCCTAATTGCACACTAGTGGCAGAATTAGACTCTCTGATCACGTTTACAACACTTACGTCACATTTGACGGTTGAGCGTGAGACAAATTTGCCGCTCTGTTACAACAGATTTATCTTTGTGTTGCAAAACAAAAGAGCAGAATCTGCCCCATTAAACTGTCATGTATTTGTATCCCAATGTTCACAAAGCCATATGTTTGACAGATTGGGACGATGTGGATTGAAAATGTGCCAGGGAACATGTTTGATGTAAGCTAATATGAGTGTGCGTAATTACTGATGGGCCAGTGATCGTCCTCCGTCCGGATAAACCTGATTAGCATCGAACAGGCTGTAAAAGGTCCTAATCCACTGTAAGGAGAGAGGGATGCATGCACAGAAGGAGGGAATATGGAGCCAGCAAGAAAACACAAAGGGTTTGAGAGAAAGCAGGGGGGAGGACCGAAAACAGGTCAGAGATATAAAAGAGACGCAGGAAATTGCGTCAAACCCGCTCAGAGCCTGAGGGAGAACCAGTGGAGCATCACATCAAATTGGTGTGAACGTCAAAATCTGCTTCTTTTTTTACAATCTAAATAAAAGTAATTCAGTCCTGTTGAAACGGTTTTTACAAAGATGTTATTCCCACTTTATAATTATTTTAAAGGATAAATGAAGTTGCTCTTTCAATATTTTTGTCTTATAAAACCTAAGACAACTAAGACTAACCGATCAATTTTCATCTTAAAACTAGGACATTTAAAAACAAGGGAGCCCCCCAACCCCACCACATGCCACTGCGCTGCAACCCTAACATGTCTTCTGCCTCCTCTTTTGAGAAATCAAAGCAAGAAGTCTCCTTTTTGTTGTAATAAACCAGAAAAAGCACTCAGAGAGCTCAAACCTCCAATAAGGCACAACATTCCACTAGGTTTTAGGATAAATTCATGCAGGTTTCTCCATTAATGTCTGATTATTGCCGGCCTCTAATAAACTCTTTAAATAAATACCAGTGTTCCCTTGCACCTTCCACTTCAGCGCCTCTGTTCAGCCCACTGAGCTCCCAGCTCCAACCTGAAAGGAACATAAAAGGAATAATCCTCAATTTTTTCTAACTCTTTTTAATCACAGTATCACAATATTTGGAAAGTGTTGTCCGTATATTTAAAGTGAAAAATTGGTACACAAGAATAAATAGAGGGATATATGGAGGGTGAGGAAAGACGTGGAAAAAAAAAAGAGGAATCGACTGTAATAATGGCAAATAGGGTGAAAGAGGTAGAAGTAACGTCGATTGGAGGAGACGTGAGGCAGTGGAGACAGAGTGGGTGAAATAAATGCAACATCCATAATCTGTTTAACTGAGATGAGAACGTTGGCATCCCTCTTATTCTACTCCCTCCCTGTGTGTTTATTAAAGTATGTGTTTGTGAGTGTGAGTGCGTGCGCGTGTGTTTGCAAGCCTTGTCTGGCCATAAGTGGGTTTCAACAACTTGAATGCCCTAAAGATGCAAAAAGACATCCTTTCCTCTAAGAACTGCTCAATGACCTGGACCTCTGTTAACGGTCCATGATTTGCTCTGATACTGCTGTCTGTGATGTTAATGTAAGTAAATGAAGGATGTGTGTGTGTGTGTGTGTGTGTGTGTGTGTGTGTGTGTGTGTGTGTGTGTGTGTGTGTATACTGTGACGAAAGACATTCACTTAAAAGCTCACACACGTAATGTGATATGATAGATAATTAGATAGTTGCAAAATTAGCTCATATATGGTTCTCACATGTGGGGGGAATCCGTGTTCTGATTCACCACATAGTGTATGTCCTACATGCTTAAGGCTACAATCGTCTTTATGAGTATTCTAATTAATGTTATTCCCCAATCAGATGTATCAAAGCATGTGTTGTCCACACCTCTCTCGATTATCACCACTACAGAGAATTTATAAAATCTAAAGTGGTGGCGAGGAGAGAGACAGAGAGGGAGTCCGTCCAGATTTCCTCATCATTTACCGACAGAGCTAAACGGACCTCCGTCTAACTGGTCAATGACCATAGATGCATCAACAGCCCTCTATGCATTAACGGGGAGACTTGTTGTGCAAACTGAACCACAACAACAGTCATGAATCACTTTCATGAAGATGAGTCTGCAAGCTTTGACACGGACTAGGTCATAGTTTTAGACCAAAGTGGAAATACCTCAGCCCCACTTTTGATAGGGATCCCCTGAAATCCCCCTACCGGACCCCTGGGATTCTCCGGAATGCAGATGAGGAAGGATCCTGTGTGTATAGGAAAACGTCATTTGATAAAAAAGTCATTATCAAAGGAACAAATTCCTCACGGATAACCGGTAAAACACTAAAATACAGGCAGAAAATCCTACCAGTCAATAAAACCCATTTTATATGATGATGAATGATATACCTTAACATTCCTAAACAGGGTGGTAAAATATTTTGAGGTTATGACACGAATCCCGTGAGAAAATGTGTGGATTATACTTTCCGCATGCAGAGCAGATGAGGGAATTAAGAACAGGTTTGTTTTTGGGTGTGGCGGTGGGTGGAGTGATTGTGAAAGAAGGGAGCACTCATGAGCATCTGATTGAGAGGGGGAGAATGGCAAGGAGCTGCAACGTTCTCATTTTTGATGGAGAAACAATTAAAAATGTACATTTTAAACTGACTCTTACAAGCTGTCTTTTAATATTTTTTTTATGTTTCTTTGTCTGTAGTCAAGATTATGGAAAAACTAATGGATGGATTTGCATGAAATGTCACGAAAATGTAGCTTTTGGCATATGCTACAGATGATTACATTTTGGTGACGTTACATGTTTACGAGAATTTAGAATAAAATGAAATAAATATAATTATAAATATAATAATAGACCTTTTGGAATTGTGATGTCACAATGTGGCGTGGCTCTCTCTTGAAACTGTGTGCATTAATGCTGCTATTGTTCCTTTGATTTCTCTAAAGTTCCTTTGAGGGAGGAGCTGGGGGCTCAGTGGGCTGAACAGTGACGCTGAAGTGGATGGCGCAAGACACAACCGGCTACATTGTATTTGAGAGATACTCAAAGAGTTTGTTGGAGTAGTCTGTAGATTAAGAGGCTGGGAATAATTTAGACATTAATGGAGAAATCTGCATTAAATTTTCCTAAACCTAGGTGATTGTTATGCCTTGTTTAGCAAATGTATAATGTTCCATTTTCTTTTATCATCTTAAGAGTGTCTGTCGTGTACCTTCCTTAATCAGTTGTATTATTATTATTATTATTATTATTATTATTATTAAAATAACAACAACAATTATATGGTGGTGATATAATGATCAAATATTGTGATAATATCACAACAATGTCATTATCAAGATTAAATATTACTTATATAATTTAATTCAATAAATTAGAAACAATTATGATATTTAACATCTCTAATCTGATGAAGAGTGAGGCCAGTTCTGGTCTTACATATACTCCTGATACACCAGGACCATGGTTTCCACATAATGCTGGCTGGATATTGTACACGGTAATTATCGTATATGAAAAATGAATTCTCCAATGCATTGTGAATGAACATTTAGTGGAAATTAACTCATTTCATATATCTGCAGGCACATATTTATCAAATAAATGAATAGTTAAAGTTTGGTAATTGAAATCTTGAATCTTTTTTGTATTGATTTATTGTTTTTTATATTTATTTCTAAATCTTTTTTTTTTACATTTTTTTTTTTTATAAAGTCTTTTATTTATATGTTCATTTATTTCTGTATTTCTACGTTAACTTTTATTTATTTTCGTCGTTTTCAACTGTTTGTCCTGCTTTTAGCTGCACACTCCAACTTATTCGTCCTCCTCATCTTCAGTTGGACAAAAACAACCTTTGTAGACAGAAAAAGCCGAGATCAAATAAAATGTTATTCTCTTATATGAACCGATATTTCTTTATGTATCTAATTTCGGACAAGTCAAACTCCTCTGTGAACCCTGAATGAAGTATGATGTGTGCAGACCACGTGGGGGCGCTGTGATTTTTTCTTTACACCAACATGTTGACCTTAGCTGGATCCTACTAACCGTTTCCGGGTTCATGCTGGCTACCAGAGGTTTGGGATGATTCTATTGAAAGCATAATTTTTCTTAGAAGACTGTGTTTCCTTACCGAATGGAATAAATATATTTTGATTGATAATTTTATCGAGCGTTGTTCTGACCGTATTATCGCAATATGTCTGCTGAGGAAGTGGAAAAAACAGCAACCACTGATGCTAGCGCTGGAGATGAGGAGGAGGAATGGCTGTATGGAGGTAACAATAGATACATAAAACGTTTACTGCCGACAATAATGAATCCTCTTGGCTGTAAGATACACGCATTAGCACGTTTGATGCTCTTAAATACCGTACAACTGATTACCAACAACACTGCTAATATAGGATTAGCGAAATAATTAGCTTCGATGCTAAGCTAGCAACGCATGTTTTGCAGGCGTTTGAAATGAAACATGATTGAATGATGCACCTGGAGGAACTTGAATAATTAATTTGTGCTTAATAAGCACCCCTACACATTATCACACACCACCACCAACACACACATACACTCTATTGGATTTGTGCACAGGTTAAACATGTCAACTCATGTCAAGTCTCCCTAAATTACTTATTGTTTGTTTTGGTTTCAGATGAGTCCGAGAATAAAGATGAGGAGGAGGAAGCCAAACAGGCAGCGACAGACAGGTATGACCTCTGTGTTCATCTATTTTACAATACCTGAATCTGTGTAAGAACAGAAGACACCTGTTTACATTCAAAGGTTGGGGTGCTATTCCAGATTAAAGAGGAACCATACGGAGGAGCATAAAATCCTCTCCTTTAAGCCATTACATTGTAACCATCAGATCGAGGTTATTTGCGTTAACTTCATTTTTCTACATTTTTAATGGACTGTACTTATAATGCGCTTTTCCTGTCTGCCGGAAAACTCCAAAGTGCATCACAACACGAGCCAGTCACCCCTTCACACAAACATTCATACAGTGATGACAAAGGCTGCCATGCAAGACGCCTCCAGCTCATCCGTCATCCAGAATAATTTTTAGTATTAACTCTATTCATCTTTAGAAAAAACGACAACTGGATGGAACAGAATTTTAATATTTGATTACTATTGTCATACTGTTTTAATCTTTTGATCAGTGCTTGTTAACAACAGGATCTGGTTATTCTGTTATTAGTAGAGAATTCTTATATATTAAAGCACCTTCAACTGTTTGTCTCCTGAGGATATTAACTTTTCATTGAGCCTTTTTTGAAGTGAACATCATGGTTTGACTGAACAAAATCATATGGAAGGCTTAGTCTGTGGTTTGTTCTAAGCTGGTCTCTGGAAAAGATAGCTGAGGAAACTACGTGTGTGTATATATGTATATATATATATATATATATAGTATATTGTACTTATTATACTGTATGTACAACATTGTACATGTGTAAGGGTTTATAGATGTTGATGGATTTATTTATGTTTAACAGCTGTATGGATTGTTGAATTGTACTCATTTCATACTACTACTACCAGGACATGCCACAACTATTATACAAATGCTACTGTTATTATAACACCTATAATAGTATAACAAAATCATATTGCTGCTGTTGTTTTCAACTATATATCACAGTCTTCACTACCTCCCACCCCACTATCTGCATGCTCATCGTGAGGCTCTACTGATCATTTCCTTGCTAAACTAACACCTTTCTGACACTGAAGGCACCCTGTTCACCAATTGTATGTGTATATTACCACTGTTTTTTCTTTGTTTATTGTTTATACTGCTGTTTATCTGTCTGTCTTTTAATCTAATCTATGTGTCATTCAGTGGCAAAGCAAGGCTTGCCACTAAATGAACCTGTGCAAAATCTCCGACTCATTGAAAGCCCACAGTTTTTGATCTGAGCTTCATGTGTATTTTTATTGAAAAGGAAGCTTATGTACTTTTCTCGCCATCTTTGTTGTCTCAGAATGCTTACACTATTTCTTATATCTTCATGTTTGATGGCTCCTTTGATCTACAGTACACCTACTGACGCTTCAACAGAGGATGCCTCTGCACACACTGTAGGAAATGGACTGTCCTCTGAGGTGAGTTGCTTTCATGCACTGTCACAGTGTACATATGACCACATGTGTGGTGATTTTTGCCTGAGTTCTTTGGCAGATGTGTTTACCTCCCAGTTTTCATACTTCAATCCTCTCGCAGTCATTTTCTGTCTCTGACAACTGGGTCTGTTACATCCTATTCCTACCTGTTGTGTTAGACCACAGCTGAGGCTGCAGGTGAAGATGCCGACAGTGACAGCGACAGTGATGACGACGACGACGATGTCCGTGTCACCATTGGAGACATAAAAACTGGAGCACCACAATATATGTAAGTTTTATTCAATGTTTTATGATGGCAATTATTGGCTACTCGCATAAGCTTATTCTGTATTGTGATTAATAAACAAAAAAAATGTGTGTTCTCCATATTTACCTGTTGCTCCATCTCTCAGTGGTTGTTTGGTTGTCTTTAGATGGTGCACATAAAAATTAAGGATATTAAGATTATAGAGTAGAACATATGAGATGTTTTACGTGTGAAAACATTTGCAAATATGTTCAATCCTGATTGTTGGATTTGCAATAATTTGCCCACACTCATAGATACTAATCCCTAAATATCCCCCAAAAAATTCCCCAATCGAAATCCATGAGAAAGTTAAGACAACGGTGAAAAAAGCCTCGTCTCAAAATGATTAAAAAAAATGTAAAAAACAATGAAAATCTCAATCCACCCATTTATACTGATCCGTTACAAATCGAGGTCTATATTGCCCAAAACCCATCCTCCCAGCAGGTTTCCTGGAAATACATTCAGTAGTTCAATTTTGCAACTTACAAACAAATCCACCCGGACCCAGGTAAAAACAGGACTTTCTTATTAGAGGTAATAACTGAATTTGATATGCTATCATATACATGCTATACATGGATCATGGGACAGTTGAGAAGCTGAATTACTGACAGGTTTGCATTCTTCATTTCCCTTCCAGACCTTATGGAGCGCCTCCTGTTAATCTCAACATAAAGACTACAGGCTCCAGACCT
The DNA here is from genome assembly GCA_009660295.1 of Lophius piscatorius. NCBI lineage: Eukaryota > Metazoa > Chordata > Actinopteri > Lophiiformes > Lophiidae > Lophius > Lophius piscatorius. The sequence continues at coordinate 111,253 of VRLP01001608.1, read as the reverse complement.
TATGGACAAGGTATCATTCTCCGCATTCAACCTCTTCTTTTTTTAAATTCCTATTTTGACCTTTAACAGGTCTTTATTCTGTTTTGTATTTTTTTGCCCTCTTGGCTTTCAAACTCCCAGATCATAGATATAACGTGCAAAAGGTGCTCAACAAATTGTACAAATAATATGGTGTTTTATTTTCATTAGGCGCCAAACTGAAGGGAGTGGATCTGGATGCTCCTGGAAACATTAATGGGGCTCCTGCACTGGAAGTGGAAATGGAGTCGTTTGAGGAGAAGCCCTGGAGGAAGCCAGGTCTGTCAGCGTGTGTAAACTGTGCAATTTTGTTTCTCTTTATCTAAGCAGGGGCATTATTTCCCATTGTATGTGTATGTGCCTGTGTGTGTCAATGTAGGAGCGGATCTGTCCGACTACTTTAACTATGGTTTTAATGAAGACACGTGGAAGGCTTACTGTGAAAAACAGAAGCGGTTGCGCATGGGCCTGGAGGTCTCCGGTGTCAGCTCTGTGACAAGCAAGATCACTGTGAGAGACCAATATTTCCTCTATTCTTTGTTTAGTATTTTTAACTTGTGTTTATTTTCCAAGCCTCTCCCTCTTCCATTAGTTGGTTCGTTCAGGATACTTTTATAACTTCCTGAATCCATGTTAAAGTCTTTTTTCTGCATGCTTTAAATAGAACCCTAAAGTTTTGTTTGGTTCCACTTGTTTTAAATAATCAAACTCTGGTTTGACCCAAATACGAGACAATAATCAGTGTTAGATCATAGAAATGTTGTGACTCTAAACGCTGTTTGTTTCTCTTACATTTCCCGCCCTTTCTCGATATTCTACCATTTACTTTAGAACACTAACGCAAATAAACATTATAGTTTGAGTTCAATCAAATCCATCACTTAAATTTCTACATTGTCGTGCAGAAAAACATCAAAGTCAATGCTTTTATTTTATTTTATTTAGTATATCTTTTTAAAAATCAAGTTGTACTGTCTCTACTACAATGGTCAGATTCTTTACATTAACACTGGATCTGGAAGATTGGTCATAATAAAATAGTGATCTCTTTTCATACAAACATGGGATCTCATTTTTGAACAACGACAATTCTGCGGCATTATCACCTGCTGCACCAATGAGCGGCAGCAAAGCCTCCTGCATTCACCCTCAACCAATTGGCAATGGATCACGTGATGCAGAGCAGCTGGAACTGAAGGTTACACTGAGTGCGAGAGAGCGAAAGACAAATATATGAGGGGGAAGGCAGTGTGAGAGAGAAAAGACAAAATAAATCCAGAATAAAACCCAGTGACACTTAGCATTTTTATGTCTTTTGTACTTTGCACAATCGTATACAGTATTTGGTTTGTCTTGTTGAACTTCTATCAAATAGTTATGTGCAAAAAGAAAAAGATTATCTCAAAATCATAGCAAAAGATTGCCAGTCCTAATTAACACCCTTATTTTAATCTCTTTCTAAGGTTCAGCAGGGCCGGACAGGCAATGAGAAAGATATGTCCAATGTGTTAATTCACAGCTCTAAGCCTGACTTCACATCTCCTCTCAACATGTACAAGTCTGCTGTCACTCAGGTCCCAAGGTAATACATCTTCTGTCATATTTACATAGTAATATATCTGGTAATATAGAAAAAATGTTCAGTTTGCGATAGAAATGATGTGTACGGAAAGGAAGATATGCTAACTTAAAGTATCTTGTAGACAACTGTTTTTTGTGCTGAAATATATGAGACCTATGTCGAACCGCGAGGAGTCAAATAAATGCATAAAGCTGTCATGATGATCTGTGTGGTACAAAGAGCTTGTCTGAAACAAATTTCATATTGGAAATATTTCTTGTGTTAAGCTCAACATGCCCAGATTCCGCCTTGAATCACACTGACACACAATCACACACCTGGTCAGGTCCAGGTTTCGCAGTGGTCCCTATGGTTAACGTAGGCCCTCATCATCCCATGGGCTGTGTGTGAGTATTTGTGTGTCTTAGGGCTGGTGTTACTGTCATTTCCTTTACCTGTGTTCTTTGTTTCCACATGGTAGGATCTCACCCCCTCAGTGGACTGGCCCGCCTATTCAGGACATGTCTTATTATACGTAAGTGGGCATGGCCTTCTCCCAACATCGTTAAATTGGGCTGAATGAGAAATGTGTACATGTTACAAAGAAGGGACTGGCGCTTTTCTTGACCATGAAATGTGACCACAGAAAAACTCCCTGCGCTACTTCGAAGGTCCAAAAGATTCTTTTGTTTTTGCCTTGTTTATGTCTTTGGGCATAAAAGAGTACATAAGTTAAAGGTTTAGAATACAAAACAGACCAGAATATCATCTTGTAAGCTGAGACATTTGTTGTTTGTTTAGGCGACTCGTCAGTAAGAGATGGAAAACACTTTCTTTAGATAAAGTTGTTGTTTTTTGTATTGATAATCCAAAATTATTTAGTAAAGAAAGGGTGATACTCAAAGTGTAAAAAAAGAAAAAAAAAGGTTTTTGACAATTATTTTAGAAAAACAGACTGGTGAAACACGAAGTTCTTTGAATACACTGTTATTTAAAGTCACTATTTGATCGCGCCTAATTTGATATACTAGGAAAAGAGTTGACGATTTGTGAGCAGCAGTATGGTTTCATTCCGAGAAAGAGCACGACAGATAGAAAGTTTGCGTTGCGATGCTGATGGAGAAGACCAGAAGGAGCTACATTGTGACTTTGTGGATTTAGAGAAAGCTTACGACAGACTTCCGAGGGAGGAATTGTAATATTACATGAGGAAGTTTGGAGTTACAGAGAAGTATGTTAGTGAGGTGCAGGATATGTGTGAGAGCAGGGTGACAGTGGTGAGGGGTGCAGTAGGAGTGACGGATGGGTTCAAGGTGGAGGTGGAACTGCACCAAAGGATTGGCTCTGAGCCCCTGTCTTCTTGCTGTGGTGATGGACATGCTGACAGATTAGGTCTGGCAGGAGTTTCCACAGACCGTGTTATTTGCCGATGACATTGTGATCTGTAGTGAGAGCAGGAAACGGGTAGAAGAAAATATGGAGAGGTGGAGGTCTGCACTGGACAGAAGAGGAATGAAAGTCAGTCGCATCAAGACAATACCTGTGTGTCAAAGAAAGGGGGGGCAGGTGGAACGGTGGAGAAGGTGTAGGAGTTTTACTAAGTACTTGGGGTCAACTGTTCAGAGCAAAGGGGCGCTTGGAAAAGAGGTGGAGAAGCGAGTGCAGGCCGGATGGAGTGGGTGTAGAAGAGTGTCAAGAGTAATCTGTGACAGACGAGTAGCAGCAGGAATGAAGGGAAAGGTTTATAAGATGGTTGTGAGAGTAGTTCTGCTGGATGGTTTAGAGACGGTGGCTCTGAACAGAAGACAGGAGGCAGAACTGAAGATGTTCAGGTGTTTTTGGGAGTGACGAGGATGTTCAGGATTAAAAACTATTACGTCAGAGGGACCACCCAGGTTAGACGTCTTGGAGACAAAGTAAGAGAGGCCAGATTGAGATGGTTTGGCCACCGCAAAAGGAGGCATATATTGTCAGAAGGATGCTGGAGATGGATCTGCCAGGCAGGAGTAAAAGAGGAAGACCAAAGAGGAGGTTTCTGGATGTGGTGAGAGAGGACATGCAGTCATTTGGTGTCACAGAGGACAGGGCAAGTTGGAAACAGATGATCCGCTGCAGCGACTCCTGAAAGGAACAGCTGAAAGAAGATGATTTGATGTGATGATTTGATGGGAAAAAGATTTCTTTCCTCTCTTTAATAGTTTTAAATACCTCTTAAAGTTTATAGTCATTGACCAGGTGTTAGAAAAATGCAAGCAGAAGTGCTTTGACAAATTGTAGCAGACAATAAGGGCTTATTGTGGATAAATGAATGTCGGTGTATATGTTGGCTGAGAAGTAGCAAGAAATTGCAGGGAGCTGCTTAAATCGGTTTGAAGACATTCACATAGTGTTATCATTGCATTTATTTACATATATTTCTGACACAGGCATTATGTGTTGGTCTCAATTCTGTTTCAGGTCTGTTTAAATTTTCCCTTTAGGAATTAATAAAATATTATCATATGTAAATAATAATAATAATAATAATAAATAGGCTGCGATGTTAGATTTTATTGAGACTTTGATACGTTTCTGATTATGTTATCTATTTGAAATGCGATGGTGTGTGTATGAAGGTTTCATCTTTTTTTGATACTCCTCAGTTCCTTCATTTTTATTTTCTTTACTGTTTGCCAGGAAAACGAGCGGTACCATAGATGTGATTGGAGGGCAGACGGCCACCATCAGCAGGGTAGAAGGGCGACGCAGACACAATCTAGATGGCAACAATATCCAGGTGCAGACGATAAGCACCCACTGTCACCCTGATCAGGGAGCACGTTGAGGGAGGGGTGTAAACCGTGTCTGATGTCACCCCAACCTCTCCTGTCTGTCATGCAGGTGATCTCAGACCAAACAGATGCTGATCCAGCTCCAGCGAAGATACCTCCCTTCTTCCCTCCAGGACCACTTCCTCCAAACATACCGCCACCTCCTTTCCTTCCTCCTCCGCCTAATGTTAGTGCTGCCCCGCCACTCATCCCTCCGCCCAGTAAGTTCGTCATCCTTTTTTCTTTCTCAACATATTATCTTATCCTCTACTTGCTCTCTTTGATTTGACCGTGTTTATCCTCTCTTCCTCCCTCGTAGGATTGCCCATTACTGTTCCTCCTCCTGGTTTTCCTCCTCCACCTAGTGGGCCACCCCCTTCTATCATCCCCAGTATGGACAGGTAACGCACACAAATACACTGGCTGCTACTAACAAGTATTTTTTTAGTAGTTTATTATACAGATTCTTTTTTCGTTTAGTTGATTAATCTAGGGATAACTTTTTTCGGTTAGTCAATTATTTTGCCATCATTCATTAAGACACGGCTAGTTTTCAGACTATGCAGAGGAAGAACGTCTTTCCATAAAGTCAATTGGACTGACTGACACATAGTAAAATGGTTCCTACATTTTGTTTCCACAGTGCTCACCCTGGAGGTTATGATGGACGCCCTGTACCAGCCTACCCATTCCCTCAAGGTAGGAAGCGTTGTAATCTGATTTTCCCAAAGGAAATAATTTAGCACTGTAAAAAAAAAAAGAAAAGAACTGAGCCTAAATATTGCCGATAAAGTATAAAGACCCGGACCGCTTCCAGTGTCATCAAAGACGGGGACCTTTGGTCCTCCGCTGCTTTTTTTTGTTCTAAATAATAAACACGATCCTCTACTGGTCAAAACCCAAACCAAGGTTTTCCAGTAACCACTTAAAAACACAAAATCAATCTCCAGAACCAGTGTTTTGTTAGTCCATCCAGTTTAAAACACAAACATGGCAGCTTCCATATGATAGTGAGGATCTAAACCTATGGAGGAAAAAAAGGGCTTTTTCCAAACTAATATAAAAAATATTTTTTCCAATTTTCAGCTGATGGTACACCAAAAAACGTAGTCAAGAATATTATATTCTATTTATTCAATGACATACACCTAGATTTTACACTCTGTATCTTTTAAGTGTTGGAAACACAATCATGTTTAAATAGTTTAACTTGGATTATGGGCTCTTAACATAATCAGCAAACAGGTGGTATGAAAAGTCTGAATGCAGAGTAAGAACCAAGCCTCCTCTTCACCTATCTCAGGTGCATACCCTCCACCCATGGCTGGGGGTGTGCCTCCTCCATGGCCACCAATGATGGACAACTCGAAACCATGGGACTACTATCCCCGCCGAGATGACAAGAGGGACAAGGAGAGAGAACGGCCCAGGGAAAGGACGCATGAGCGGGAAAGAGAGAGGGAGCACAGCCCTTCAGCTATAGGTTACACCAGGTGAGAGAAACTCAACCACACACATGTACATAAACACACGCATACATTTCACATGCTTTGGTGGCAGTCGGCTCGCATTTTAAAAGCCTCCAAATGTGAGAATGAAGCTGGTAAAAGCAGGATTTTTGTCTTATATTTTGAAGAAAAAACCCCACCACTTATATTTGTTGTGTTGAGCTTCTAAGTATTATATTCTTCCACTAAACCACATATTCAGTGGTGGTTGATTTATTTTGTTTCTATCTGTAAAACACAAGTTTGATTGGTGCATATCTTTGGTCGTCCTTGTTTTAAGATTTACTGTTGTTGTCTTTGGCAAAATAAAGATACATTTAGTATAGAATGTTACAGAAAACCATGGCACAAGAGAAGACGTGTTCACTTCCTCATAGTAATAAACACCCTGATGAAATATGCGGTAGGAGGCAAGTATTATACAACAAACTAAAACCACTTGTTCTTTCAACTTTCCTAGTGAGGAGGAAAGATATCGTTACCGCGAGTACCAGGAGCGTGCTTATGGAGAGCGGCATCGTGACCGTGCGAGCCGAGAGAAAGAGGAACGGCACAGAGAAAGACGGCACCGAGAGAAAGAGGAAGGGCGCCACAAGTCCTCTCGCAGGTAAAGAATGACGCACATTAATCAGCTGTCCCTTCGCCAAATCATTCCCCTGAATAAAAGGGAGATGGAGTAAAGGTTATTGTCGGGATGTGAACAGGGTAACTTGAAAAAGAATTGGTCTGAATTTTAGCTCAATTAACTTGCAGCTCTTTCAATAATACCTGCCAGAGACGGAGGCAGAGCAGTCTGTTCATTTCTAGCTGGTGACTGTGGATTTTGCCCACCCCTGAGGTCATTGGCCCACCGTTTAAAAACATTCTTCATTTGGTTTCCTGGGAAAACTAGATTTTCATTCATGCACCAGCAATTTATTATATTTATTTTTCCCTTTACTTTCTTTACCTACTAAACTTCTCTTCTCTCTCTCTCTGCCAATCCCATACCACCCTTCCCCCTTCTCTCCCTCTAATCTCTTTCTTGTCTCCTCTTCCTCACATTTTCTGCCCTATCCATGCTCTGTCCTTCTTTTCTCATCAGCAGCAGCAGCAGGAGGAGGCATGACAGCGAGGACGGCGACAGTCACCGGAGGCACAAACATAAGAAAAGCAAGAGGAGCAAGGAGGGCAAAGAGGCCAGTGAGGAGATCAGTGCAGACCAAGAGAACCAGGAGGCCATGGAGTAGTCATCACCACCTCCTGTTACTCCTTTCTCTGTCAGTCTGTCTTTCCCACTGAATCGCCCACCATCAAGATGAAAAAAAGTAAAAGGAGGGGATGAGACCAGGAAAACCAGGGTTGCATAACAACCGATGCATCCTGTCACCTCCTTTCCCTCAATCTCAATTCTACTTACCAATGTCATTTATCCTCACCACCCCTTCAGATGGAGAACGCATGTAGAGGAGGACTTTTTTCAGTCTTTTTTTTTTTTTTTACATAATTTCTCTTTCCGTCAATAACTGACATCATAGCTGGTGTCTTTAAACCCTCTCCTCAGCGCCACTGCCCTCATCACAGAACACTGCTGTAACAGTCATGTTCAGAGGTTTCTCTGTATAGTTAGGAGTATCAGACTATTTTGCCCCCTTTTTTTTGTCTTTTGATGGTTCTTTTGTTCTTGTTCTGTATTAAGACATATATAGAGAGCTCTTTGTTCCAGTAAAAAAAACTGCTTTTGATGAAATGTGATTTTGTGGCTTTTTTGCCTCACACATCAGATTTCCAATATTTCATCTGTTGGAGCTTTTCTGTGCAGAATGATGAAGGTGCAGAGTTCAACACAAGGAGACTGTTTCCACTTTCATCTGTCAGAAAGAAAGTTTCTTGGCTTTTAGTTTAGGATGTGTAGGTTTAAGTGAAATGGGGAGGGTTTTGTCAGGAAGGGCATCCAACCTAAAACATGAGCCAAATCAACATGCGGAGTGAGAAGATTTTTGTGTGGAGAACTTTAAAAGGGAAGAGCCCAAAGAAGAAGAAGGTACAGGTAAACTGAAACCTTCATTGTACATAAATACACCAGCAATCATTTTTCAAGGATTTCACATTAAGTGAAAAGTACTGGATTTACATATTCATATGTTCTAGATTCTCGAAAAAGGGCTGAGTAGATGTTGAACCACTTTATTGAAGTAAATGGGCTGTTTTTTGTGACATTATTACAACGAAACAACTTTTAAAAAACATGTCTGTATAATGTTTTATCAAAATCCAACTATACCATCATTCCTCTTGAATTTGTCTTCAAAAGAGCGTTTAGGTAACGATCACACCGTCAGTCTTAATGCTCAATTCGAATTTTTTTTATGAGATCTGATTTATTTTTGTGGGTGTAGCTGTTCACATTACTCTGAAAATGTGTCCTAACTCGGACTCGAGTGTGAAAGTTCACGGCCCTGAACTGACCCGCATGCGCTATCGAACACTAACATAATAACGCGTCACACGCAGCATGCTGTCAATACAGAAGCAAGACGGATGCCTCTAAAGTAAGTTGGAACTCAGTTGTTTGTGGTAAAAATGCTGATAGTGATGTTTTCGTGTGGAAAGCGATTCCCGCCGGAGCACCATTGTGACGTCATCTTCAGTCGTTATGTCGATGGAAGATGACGTCAAAGTGGCATGAATTTCAGACAGTTCTGACGGGTCGCATTGCAAAAAAGAAATCCGACCCATTTCGATTTTTAAACATGGAAGTGACCCAAATCGGAACAGGAAAAGATCAGATTCCCGGTGGTTTGTGCTGCTCACACTGCCATGAAAAAGCCACATATGAGTAAGAAAATCAGGCCTGGGTCACATTTTTCCTGCAGTGTGAACAAAGCTACTCAGTTAAGAATTGCTCATGTAAAAAAAAAAAAAATCCAATCTATAAAAAATGTTTTTTTAAAAGATTATGTATAACGTCTAGTATGTTTGCACACCGCAGCAACTCTTTAGTTTACTTAACTTTTGTGTAATTTTGACATGATCTTAGAAGGTCACATGTTTGTGAGCAGATAACTGCTGAGGTGTTCAGTGGAGGCGGACAAAGTTCTTTTTTTTTTTAATAGAAGAAAATGTTTTTCTGTATTTTCTCAGGTTTTCATATTAGGGTCTAAAATTTTTTTCCTGTGTTTTCGGTCTGTTGTAGGGTCAGCAGATTACATTATTTGACATATGTGCTCAGAAACTGTTCATTCATTTGTTTAATCATGAAAGTTAATCGGGGAGCTTAAAGATATTTGTATAATATTTTGCTGTCATGTTATTATTGATGTCTAATTGCTAATCAAAATGTCACTGATTACTTTTTTTTGTTTATTATTTAGGAATTGGAACATAAAAGGATGCATTTACCGCAAATAGTCGGATAAATCCAGCCATCCAAACAATGTTATGTTCCCATACATAGAATTTAAATGTCCATGTTGGCGTCTACACAGTCCACAGCACAAAACAAACATGTTGATTTTAACACATGATACAACTGTACGTATGATTTAAGCATAATTTGAGCTAAATGTCCATCTGAAGTTTTTTAATAAAGTATTGCATGTAAATAATAATGAACAAGATTATGTTATTTCAGAAGAAGCTGAGGCTCCACAGTCTCACGGAGGTCACGCAACTGAAATGAAAGTACGAAAGATCAAAAATCTCAAATATTAGAAATGTCATTATTACCAAGTTCTTACACGCAATCATCACCAAAATGTCCGCAGGGAAACATCATGCAGTTCTGATTACTTTAAAAAGTGTTTTTATTTACAGCACACAACAATTTGCATGTACGAGTTGTTACAGAGTTGTGATGAATTTACTAAACACAATTATATAATGCCAAAACATTTCAAAGACTTCAGTATGTTCAAAACAGTGCTGCAGGGATCCTGATGAGAGTTCGTAAACACGAACACATCACCCCCGTTCTTCTTTCCCTTCATTGGCTTCCCATCTCCACCAGGATTGATTATAAGATCTCTCTCCTCACTCACCAGTGCATCCATGGTAACGCACCCCCCTACCTAAAAGAACTACTCACCCTACTGACCTCAACACGATCCCTCCGTTCTACCCACTCATACCGTCTCCTTCCCCGGACTAAGCTCAGCACCATGGGTGATCGGGCCTTCTGTTCTGCTGCACCTCGTCTGTGGAATGCCCTCCCTGACCATCTGAGGGCCCCACAGACGATTGAGACTTTTAAAAAAGGACTAAAAACTTTTTATTTTTTTGCACAACGTAAAACTTTTAATTAACATTGCGGCTTTTTGGCCATATTTTTATACAATTATTATTATATGTTTTTAATTGATGCTTTTATCTGCTTTTACCTTGTAGCAAAAGCACTTTGAGATTTGATCCAAATGTAAAGTGGGTTATAAATTAAATTTATTATTATTAGTAGTATTACCATGATCAAAACAGGAGAGTTTAATATAATCAAAGATCTAACAATTTAGTTCATTCAACATAAAACGCTTTTAAACAGCATCCATTGTTTGTTCATTCTCCACCCATCCTAACAAGCAATGATGATGTCATAGGAGAATGTTGCAGATTTTTGCATTGGACAAAAAAGTAGGGCTATTTTTTTGCCAGTTATTTCACGGCTATTAATATATACGCCTAGTATAAAAGTGAAGATCTCGGTGACATCATTGGTAGGCATGAAATGCGTGTGGAAGTGTGGCGGAAGCGAAGTGTCACACTGCCTCTCATAGCTTACCTTTTCCCACAGGTGTTTCCATAGGGCATCTTTGAACCATGTCTTTACATTTTTTTCCTGCTTCCACGACTTCAACTTAGGAACAGAATTTTCACTTGATGCCTGAAATATCCCGCCCACTGACAGATGTCATTGGGACAATTTATTTCCCATGTCAGTGGTTGTTGTGTTTTTGCTGTCAGTGGCGGTTGTGTTTTTTGCTGATCGGTGTGAACAACATAGTTACGCCTTTAATAGCTAAGCAGTTGATATTCTTGCATTTCACAATTCATATGTTGAATAATATAAAATGCGTCACTGCTGGTTCTGGCCAGAAGAATGAAGTACTGCCATTAATGGTGCACTTTATTGTGTTGAAAATGTGTTTTCCTATGGAAAAAAAAAACCAGGTGTGAAAGCATGTTACTAAAACAAATGTGCTTCTTGTTCTGCTTGCATGTGTTTAAGTCTACAGAGGTTTATCGGAGATGAACAAATTAGCAAACAGCCTTTACTGTTTACTGTTGTTAGTGATCTAATTCACATTGAACCAGGTCCTCAAACAGGTGAAAGTCCCCCCCACCTCTCCCTTTCCCCCTCTCCCTCTGAGTATGTGTTGATGGTAGATTGCATGCAGGGTAGAGTTGCATTAGAAGAGGTTGAAAAGAAGAGCTTGAGAAAAACTAAATTTGAGCCATCAGGAGGATGAAGAGTGGCGTTGTTGTCTTGTGGCTGAGTCTTCTCTCATGGGGACACTGTGCTCCTGTTGACCTCTGTGACAGTCTGTTAAAACCAATAAAGATCAGCAATGTAGATGTAAGTACATTATATCCTATATATATCATATACAGTTCAAGCAACGATATTTAATCTGATCTATAAAAGACGAGTGTTTTCTTCTATGTAGGAAATCTGACAGCAGTCCTGCTTCAGGTTTTTCCAGCTTTTTTATAGCAAATACATTCATTAGAGTGAGAGATTTGAAGTAAATGAATAGAGGCCTATAAGTGGTTTCCTTCATTGAGCTTTTATTTTGGTAATCCCGCTGACGATTTAAACATTTATATAAAGTAGCATCTTTAGTTTTATCAGTTATAATTCAATGATGATGCATAAATATCCAACCTTTAGTATCGCCAGTTTTAAACAGCTGGACATTTAAAACTGGACATTTTTAAATGTCATGACATTTTTAAAAGCTGGACATTTTCCACAGCCCCTCGTCTGTGGAATGCCCTCCCTGACCATCTCAGGGCTCCACAGACGACTGACACATTTAAAAAAAGAACTTAAAACTTTCCTTTTTAGCAGAACCTATAACCTTAATTAACATTGCTGCTTTTTGGTCCGGCTTTTATATAGTTTTTTTTTTTTTTTTTGATACTTTTATCTGCTTTTACTTTGAGATTTGATCCAAATGTAAAGTGCATTATAAATTAAATGTATTATTATTATTATTATTATTATTATTATTGAAAGCAGCATAATTATGCAATGGCCATTAAACAAGAACCATCGCCTGCAGAATAATTTGGTTATGCGTTGCTGCAAATTAGAAAGCATCAGAAACATTAATAAAATTTGAACCCAATCATTTTGCATATGCCCGCCATGAGACTTTGCCTCTTCATATGTTTGTAAAATATTGTTTATATAGACCGTGGTTTTTCTCTAATGGCCTTTGGATGTATTTTAAGCCGCATAAATTACTGGATTCATACAATTCAAATATGGCAAACGTTTTCATTTCCTTACACATTCATGGGAAGTTTTGTTTTAGAATGGATTCTAAAATATATTAACTATATACATTCCTGAAAATAAAATACTGTCATTAAAACACAGTCAGGTATTCCCTTATAGTTATTTCATGTAGATATTTTTTTCTCTCCATTTTCTGCATGTCTGAAGCCAAATATCACACTTACGATAGCTCAGCTGACTTTCTGTGAACCAACTGGAGCAATGTGATGCTCACTCTTGTATTATATTAAATAGTAATAATCCACATGAGCTATCAAGGGACTCCAGGCCCCAAAGCTGAGAAACATATGCTGTGCTCTGCCTGTTTGCTCCAGATGTTGGGGAAGTGACTGTACGTAGGCGGCAGCTCTGACATCCCAGAAAGGCGCTCCCTGGGCCATCGGATGAAGAGTGTCTGGCTGAACATCACTGCAACCACCCAGAGCAACATCCTAAATCTCATACAGACTCACAAAATGTAAACACACAACAACCACCCCACCGTGCTGACGGCTTCAAATTTAGAGATATTTATTGTACATTCAGAAAATATTCAGACACCTTCCCTTTTTCCGCATTTTATCATGTTGCTGCTTTATGCAAAGAAAATTTAGATTTATTTTTTCCCCACATAGATCTCCACTCAGAACCTAGGGTTGGGGTTAAGTATTCAGACCCTTTGCTATCTCCCGTCGCTCTTGATCGTGTTTGAGAATTTCTGCACCTGGGTTCACCAGTGACAACTTCAATTGTTTGGGCTGGATTCAGAAAAGGCACATACTGTATTACGCCACACAGCTGACATTCAAAAATCCCAGCAATCGGACGAAGGACTCCAACAGTGAGATGGAAGATTCTCCTGACTGATGAGACGATGATTTCACTGTCTGGCCTCAATTCTAAGTGTCATGTCTGGAGGAAATCGGGCACCGCTCATCAAACGCCCAATATCTTCCCAACAATGAAGCCTGTTGGCAGCATCATGCTATGGGGGTGTTTTTTCAGCAGCAGGGACTGAGAGACTGGAAAAGGTTGGGCTAAAGCTGAATGGAGAAAAGAGTGCTCAGGACCTCAGACCGGGCCAAAGGGTCACCCTCCAACAGAACAATGACCCAAAGGTCACAGCCAAGACAACACAGGAGTGGCTAATGATCGACTCTGTCTAGGACCTTGAGCAGTCTAGCCAGAGCCCTGACTTGAAAACCTACTTTAACATCTCAGATCTCTGGAGAGACCTGAAAGTGAGAATCCAGAACCCGACAGGATCTGCAGAGAAGAATGACAGGAAATCCCCAAATGCAGCTGGGTAAATTTGTCAGGTCACACCCAAGAAGACTGGAGGCTGTAATCGCTGCCTCAACTAAGTAATGAGGTCTGAATACTTATGTCAATTTCATACTTCAGTTTTTTCTTTTTTCAATAGATTTTCCAAAATCTATTGGTATATTGATTGGTAAAAATGAATTAAAACCATTTTAGCGTAATGTTGCAGCATAGTAAAATGGGGGAAAAGAAAAGGAGTCTGAATACTTACTATAGAGATGAATCCTCACACATACACACATACACACACAACACACACAACAGACCTCGCACTGTTAAATAACAGAAGCTGAGTATTGTTAAATTATTAAATCCCCGAAAAGTCAGGGATATTATGGAATCGTCATCGCCGCCACTGCAGATCCTTCGTGTTATCGCGATAACTCAAAAACTGTTTCGTGGATCGTTTTCAAATTTTATATTTAACTCTAATAGTTCATATTTTACTCACTAGGGGGAGCTTCATGTAAGACAAACACAGTTCTCCAGACAGAACTTCACATTTAATTTGAGGAGTTCAATCGGGGGGATTGCTTGTACAACGCACGGGATTGGAGACTTTTTGGGGATTTACCCTTCCTGTTGGGGAAAACAGCATCGGCCTAGTTTTTGGAGGGAGATTCTCTTGTCTTGTCATCTAAACATCATTCATAAGGTATTATTTTCCTAAATGTTTCTGTGTCAGCTTTATTCTGCTGACATAAAAAGAATCCGGGAATATTTTAAAATCTGATTGGGCTTTTATTTTTTTTTCTCCACAGATACGGCCGGTGTTCAAGCTTTTACATACAATGTGACTTTTGAAAACAGCACAATGATAATCGGTGGGTATGAAAGATGCACAGTGTGTCTCAGGGATTCTCTGCAGAAACCTGCCTTCAAACACTCATTGGGATTTCCTGTGTGTGTGTGTGTGTGTGTTATTCACAGAGCAACCTTTCTACCTCAAGGAGGTCTACCTGCCGACCGAATGCTCAGACTGCCTGGTTGTTTATGAAAAAATGATCGCTGGCAGCGACACTTTCACCAATCTCCTTCTTTTCAGTAAGACATTATACCTAGAGAAGATATATAAAAAAAAATAGCAACGCCTCAGCGGGCAGTCTCTGTTCGCCAACTTCCTGGATTAGCTTTCTGGATTTTAATAGTTTTTCTTGTTCAAATGTCGACTTTTGGAATGTAACTCCAATGAGAGTGTTTTTAACCCTGGCTTTCATTATTTCCAGGTAGGAGTCAGAGCGTCTCACCTGCCGTCCTGGAGTCCTTGTCGTTTAGGAGACAAGCTGAATGTCTCCGGTTGCCGCCGTCAATGAGGATGGACACAAACGATGGTGAGAAGTTTTTGAACATATTTGAAGCAATGCCATAAAATATCGTGTCTCCAAACTGTTCTGTAACTGTTAGATGAAATGATTTTTTTAATGTGTATGTAAATGTTTGTACACAGAAATCTGCCCAGACGACATCTCGCCCTCCGAGGGTCTCAGCACCCTCAAGTCTTTACTCAAGTCCAAGATTGGACATCGAGTAGCAGGAGTCCTCGATCTTTTTTGAACTGATTTAAAAATGATCCCATCAAGTCACTCTGTACGAGAAATATTGTTTGATTTGCATATACAATTAAGATAAATGTAATAAAACTGAGATGGACCACTGGTGTAGATGTCTTACTATTTTAATAAGTGGAAGCGGTAAAGGCATTTCCGGGTATATTTCTGTATACGGCTGTGTATTTTTGTTTCATAAGAATTATTAAAGCAGGTATGGACATAGTTAGGCCCTCGCCGGTGAGAAATAAAGCAGTTTGATAGCAAAGTGCTGCTGTGGCCCAGTAAATGAAGCCAAACAATTGGTAAATATAATGTAATAAGAGGAGAATGATAATCGGTTCAGTTACAAACCACCAAAGACAAGACCATTTGAATAAACTCACCAAAGCTGGCAATCTCCTTAATATCCTTAGCACTGAGTATTTGATGACTGGGTTATGTGTTCCGGGAAAAAACTGGAGGATTAACATACACTTGAAAGGTATTGTGCGATATTGAAACCGTGTAGAAGCACCAACTTATTTTTATGTTATGCCAATATTTATTGTATAAAATCCTCTATAATACATTAAGAGGTTTTGGGGAGGCTCCTCCATACATCATTTATGGTAATGAGTCCTAACTTTAGGTTAGAGTAGGGCAGGTTAAGGTGATTAATGAAAGATACTGAAATATATTTAAGTGATTCATTTTCATAATAAGTCATAATTAAAAAACTTTTTTTTTTAATAAAAAATCTGTTTCAAAACAGTCAGTAACAGTGATTGGATAATTTGTTTTTAAATAGGTTAGCTCTTCGTGTAAAATGTTTAAGATTTAAACTTGTGGATACGGTTGAAACAATGTGATAATGTAAACGTGAAGAAAGTTCTATGAAAGAGACTAAAGCGGTTAAAAAACCTTAAAATGTTGTAAATATACCTTCCTTTCAGATTAATCTGCGATCTACCTGTTGAGCCTTGAGAGAAATGATCTGTAATTGATTAGTTGTGCCTACAGAGTCCAGAAGGGGGAGCTATCGGCCTCGATGCAGAAGAAGAAGAGTAGCGTCCGAGCATCTTCATCGATAGTTCCCCTTTTATCACGGGGCAACATTTACAAGTGAGGAGAGCGTGACGACGAGATTGAGGGAATACTTTGAAGGACTTATGAATGACGAGAAACAAAAGAGAGAAGGGGAGAGAATGTGAGAATTGTGGAATTTTGAGAACTGAGGAAGACGAGAGGTGAGACGTTTTCCACCAAATGAAAGACGTACGGCAGCTTCTGCTTCTTTGAGGATTACTTTGACATGGATGAATGAGTCCAAACAAAAATAACCACTAGATCAGACTTATCAGCGTCATCAGCCACCACCACCAGTGTCTGCACTCCATATAGAGGGATTAATCCTGCAGATGCCTTTCAATCACAAGATCTCCCTGAACTGCAGACAACTTTCTCATGTGATAACGATCATTTCCTATCATCTACGGCAAAAGATGATAGGTGATCCATTTCACCGGATTGTGTATATAGTCTTTGTTGTGGCATCATTTAGATATATTATTGAGTACAAGCCAATGAATCTTGTACCTTATCCTACTCTCAAACACATTTCAACACATGTAAATAAAGCTGAACTTGGGGGGCGAGTTTTAATTAAGTGAGTCACTGAGTGTCAGTGCAGCTGTCTACAAACTGCACAGTACTCTCAGGTTCTGGCTGAACGGACTGAGCCATAATGACTCTGGTTTATATTGCTGTGGCTTTGCTCGGTCTTCTGTCCATTGGACAGTCGGCTCCTGTGACCGGCTGTGAGAGTTTAACCCGAACTATAGAAATCCAACCTAAAGACAAGGTAAACAACTTTGATTTTTTTTTTTTTTTTTTTTTTTTTAAGTGACCATTTTATTCAACCGAGGGAAACCGTCTGTTTCAGATGTTGGGCAAGTGGATCTTCTCGGCAGAGAGCACAAACATCCCAGGATCCAGATTTCTGATGAAGAAGTTTGTGGAGACGGCCTGGTCACGAATCACCGCTGCTAACGAGAGCGATAGCTTCAACGTATTTCAGTCTCAAAAAATGTAAAAACCAAATTTAAACCAATTACTGGATCAATAATTCAAGCTTGTAGTTTATTTTAAATCACACAGATTCCAAGCAAGATTTCATACACAGACAGTAATTGTTTTTTTGTTGTTGGCTTCATGCATTTGAACTTTTTTCATGTTCTACTCATGAAAGGCTCAGCGGCTGCTTCACTCTCAGAACCGAGATACACTTGGAAAACAACACTCTCTCTATGGGTGAGTCATACTGATGAATCAAACACGGCAAATATTGACAATCTCTTGCACAAACACGTTTGGACTTTGCGTCCGGTGGTGCCACCGCTGTCTGTGTACACGCTAATGTGTGTTTATGCATGAATGTGTCCTCAGCGAAACCTTTCCCTTCTTCCATCGTCCTCCTGAACACCGGCTGCTCTGACTGCCTTGTTCTCTACTCAAAGTACAACCTGGGAGAAAACGAGTACAACGGCCTGCAGCTCCTGAGTAAGACTTGTTACAGGCAGAATGAAACAATAATGTAGCAGAGATGAGATCTCCTTCAAATTGAAAACACTGTATCAAACATCCGACAAGAGCTGGAGGACAAGGATGATTATATCCCCGAGAAAGTCGGGGATATAATGGAATCTTCATCGCCGCCACTGCATCCACGTACGCCGCAAATCCTTGGTTTTAACCCGACAACTCAAAAACTATATCATGTATCAATTATACCCTCATAGATATTAGTAAGAGGAAGAACTGGATTGATCCTGGGAAAAGTCCGTTGTATATTTCTGACACAAGGGGGAGCTTTATCTTAAATATTTAATCATTTCTCAATCAATCAATCAGACTTTATTTGTGTAGCACTTTTCATACGAACAAATTGCAAAGTGCTTCGAACAATTATAGAAACAATGACCCTTCCCCGCCGATACACACACACGCCAACACAAACACGGCAATGACATTCAAATTAAATAAAGCATTAAAATAAGATTTGTATTCATAAAACAGGAACTTAAGAAACAGGGGCCACCCTCACCAAGAGCTAGAACCGGGGGTCAGGCAACAGGGGAGTCAACACCAAACGATTACAGGCCCTTAGTGAGGAAACACCAGAGAGTAAAAACTAAAGATAGAGTAAATAAATTCAACTCAATCAGAAATAAAAACTCCGTACAGTACATAAGAGGTAAATTATAAGAGCATGGAAAATAATGCTATAAGACATCATTTCTGTTAAAATGAGTAAGAATGTAAAGTATTCAAAGTAAAAATATAAATAAAAAAACATACTATTACGTTAATAATAATAAAATGATATACCGGCCGTTAGAACGTAAAACTAAGTTAAGTTTGAAATTAAATAGTCAATAAATGAAGAAAATATAAGGTAGAGTTCAATAACAAGCCTGACTAAAAAAGGTGGTTCTTGGGTTTGCTTTTAAAAGTATCCCCTTCGTACGTGTCGACCATGGAACACGACACAACGTGAACGACGACAGTTAAATGACCTCACAGGAGGTAAAAAGGTCATTTCTCTCCCATCCGTACGGTTTATTTGAACCTGATTTTTATGTCCCTCAGGCAAGAGACAGTTGGTGACGGCTACTGAAATGGAGGAGTTCCTTAAGCAGGTAGAATGTCTGAACTTTCCACCTCCTGCGATTATGGACCCGGAAAAAGGTATGAAGGTTTTTACATCTCATCTGGTTTCATGGCTTTGATGTCATGTGGAGTTTTTCAACACACCGTTTTCCTTTCGGTTGCAAATGCGCCACATTTTTCCTCAATGGTATATAAAATGTGGCGCCACTTGCAGCAATATCTTACAAACGATGCAACGAAAGGCAGCAAATATATAAACATTCCCTTTAGAGTCATGTCTTGTCTCTGCTCTCATGTTTTGTTCAGCGTATATTTAATGCATTTTTAAAACATTCAATGGACTGATCAATAAAATGAATGCACTCCTCTCCTCCCTACAGAATTGTGCCCAGAGGAGTCTCCTTCCCAAGACATTCGTTCCACTGATCTGACCGGCGCCATGAACAACATGGGCTCTGACATTGTTGACTCATTTGGAAGATTTCTCAGTAGTGATGGCGGACTGGGAACGCTCGTTGAAATGATCTCTGGCAAACCGGTCGTCAAACCAAATTAATCTTCTTATAGAGAAAAAAATGAAGGCCATGTCTGTCCAAACAGAATTCTGACTATTAAAACCATGATGCTAAATCGACAAATATATCAGTGTATGTTTGACCTGTTGCTCTTTACACTTTTACTTATTAAATAACAATTAATGCGTTTTTAAATCTGACACTGGAGCTGGAGATAACCGCGTGCGCCTCCTATAATTTTTTTATACTTTTTCAGACTTTGGAGGCGTATTTTTTAGATAGAAGACATAAACATTTCACGTTAAACACCTTACACCCAAAGGAAACCATGGTGACGCAGGCGTAAAAAAACATTTAAATGCCATGGAAAGTTCCATATAAAGTTTTAATCTTCACTTTTTTTTTTTGTTATTCCGCTTGTTTTGTTGTTCCAAACAGTAATCTATTTAAAAATCCTAAGGATTTAATAGCATGTGCTGTAATATATGATATCAATACCGACCCCAAATTTAAAAACAACTAACATAAAGCAAATGAGTCCAATATTTTCACATTGTGAAACCTAATAAGCTAAATTTAAAATTTGAATATTGTCAATGCAAAATCGAAATTATTTTTTCTGAACCAAAAAAATATGCGAAGATAATATATTTTCAAAGGATGAAAACATTTGCAGCATATGTTAATTACTACAGAGTCTTTGAAGTCTCTTGAGAAATGAAAAATGATCTTGTGTGCGGAAGATCATTTACTGTTAGTCCATGAGCGTGTCTTGATGGACAAAGCCACCACATCACAAATAATGGACTGACAAGGACTTAAAGAAGTTTTATTTTAACTTCAAAGAGTCATACAATTGGTTTTAAGAAGCACGGAGGATGTCCAATATTACTTCCGCTGTAATCCTTCTAAATAAGAGCACCTAGAGAAAACCCTAAGCAGCAAACGGAAACATAAGCATGTGCTTTAATACACAAACAGAACAAATAATGGACGGATAAGGGCTTAAAGAAGTTTTATTTTAACTTCAAAGAGTCATGCAATTGGTTTTAAGAAGCACGGAGGATGTCCAATATTACTTCTGCTGTGATCCTTCAAAATAAGAGCACCTAGAAAAAACCCTAAGCAGCAAACGGAAACATAAGCATGTGCTTTAATACACAAACAGAACAAATAATGGACTGACAAGGGCTTAAAGAATTTTTATTTTAACTTCAAAGTGTCATACAATTGGTTTTAAGATGCACAGATGTCCAATATTACTTCTGCTGTGATCCCTCAAAATAAGAGCACTTAGAAAAACCCTAAGCAGCAAACGGACACAGAAGCATGTCCTTATGCCACAAACAGAACAAATAGGTTACAGAATCATAATTTTAAAAGCTTTTGCTCAAAGGTATGGGATCGTCATCAGCAGGAACCTTTAACTGTGCATATTGAAAGACAACAGGGAGCAGCTACAGGAGTTCTTTTCAAAGAGAAGGCTTGTCTTTGCAATAAATGAATTTATCTTAATATGATAAGTTGTGCGCACAAGATAATAAGTTATGCTCACAAGTTATTATCTTCTATTTAGATCTTGTGTGCCCAATATATAAAAAAAATAATTCTTGAGGTATTTCATCACAGATCTCAAGAGTAAGTTCAGAAATGTATTCCATGTGGTCTATTTTATATCCCAGGTACAGTTCCCTCCAGAATGACTAAACCCTTTTATAAGAATGAGTTGCAAATTTGTCTTTTTTGTCTACTCCTATGAGCTATAATTCATATTATTAAATTCACAAAAATGTCACTTCTACCTCCAGTAACATAATTAAAAAGATAATATAATCTTAATGTAGAAAATTATTTATATTTACACGTATGTAACAAAAATAAACAAAAATACATTAGTTTTGCGTAAAGAATGAAAAGTTTCTTTAAATTATGCTAACTGAGTAAAACGTTAGATTTTTAGGAATTATTCCAATTAAATTTCAATTCAGACATTTTGTAGGAAAATGTCAGAATAGATGCCAAATAAACATCTAACTACCAAAAAGACATGGAACGCAACTCAATACTGCGCGCTGCTTGTAACTATCCTAAACATCTAACGGATAATATTCCAGTTGTATATTATTTATACAAATAGTTGTTTAATAATTTATTTGTATATTTTAGTTCTTTCATGTGGTGTCCCGCAGGGCACCGTCCCTGGCCCGTTACTCTTTAGCAAATACATGCTGCCACTGGGTCATCTTATAAAGGGCTTCAGTCTTATTTTTCAATAAGAATCAGCGATTCAACATGAACTCGACCAAACTGTTGAGCAGGACATTAAAGGGTTAAATTGCTTTTTGACATGAGGTTATCATTTAGGAATGTGTCTGAGAAAAAGAAACCCCGCTATTATCCTATCAATAATTAATTTAATATATCATTATCATCATCAATCAAACGTATAACAATACAATAATACTATCCATACACAAAATAAATGAAGGAATGAATGAATGTATGAATGAATGTATGAATGAATAAATGTCCAGAACAAGTTGAAGCACAAACCCTCCTCCTTTTTTTAAATCTTGTGTTGTGATGAACTTGAGTTAAATTCTGTAAATAATTTGACTTTTACACTTTTATTTTTATAATCTGGAACGGTGTGCTGTGCAGCTTCGCGTCGTATATTTTGGCTTTTATCTGTGTTTGGTCTTTGAATCTGGAAGCTTGAGGAAAAAAAGGAAAGCGATTGGATCCTGAGTGATTGGGTCCAACCCCCAGCTGTGTGTTATCTCCTTCCTTGTATGTATAGTACCAAAGTGAACCTGCACACTACCGCAAACGTTCTGAGGAAGGCTTTGTGCCGAAGACGCGTAAGCGTTCCTTCAATCTGATGTGAGCCAAATAAAGAAGTGAAATGTGAGTATGTGGTCCTCCTTGACTTAAAGACTTGAGATGTGATACCTTTTACATTTCTTTGGAATAAGCTCACTGGATTTTAGGTCTAAGCCGCCACAGAGAATTTTTCTATAGTTCTAAATTCAAGTAACCTTAGTTTTAGGCAACTTTAAAGCAGATTAAGAGTGTTTAAATATTTAAACTACTCTGGACTGTTATTTGAATTGGGATGAGCGTCTGGACTTTAATGCACCAGTTTTAAGTTTAACTTTTACCGTTGTTACATTAAGTCTTAAGCAGCTAAGATAATTTGATAAGAAATATAAAATATGTATATATATAAGTTTATAATATTATTATATTATATTATTATATATAAGTTGTTGTTGTCGTTTGTTCTGTTTTATTTATAGAACACGGACCAGTGTGAAAATATAACTATTTCAGTCATGATTCAAAGATCATTTCATGTTAAAATGTTTTAAATGGTTATTCTATGATTTATGGTGAAAGAGCTAAGAATTTACAGTTGGAAAAAAAAAGGGGATAAAATATTCCAAACGAAGAAAAGCTGAAATGTTTAAAAAAAAAAAAGGTGTATTAATCTACTCGCTATTGTGTGAGAGTTGTTGAGATTTAGAAACGCGTGACTCAATGGAGTAATAACTTTATTTCTACACAGGCTGGGTTTCTGAGGTATCCTTGAATATTGATACTGGACTCTCCCTGGTGAGGGAGATGGAGCGCCTTGCCTTTGATACCGAGCCTAACCTCCACCCAAGGAGTTGGTACGAGAGCGTTAGCTTGGAGAGTGATAACCATCCGCTCTTCATCCTCATCGTTGAATACCGGCGTGGTAGGACTTCTACAGCCACATCTTTGGATTGACTTTCAAACACGGGCCCTTAAAAAACTCAAACTGACATGACCTTAAAACCTGAAATTACCTGAACTAAAACTGCTGAACCCAAGACAACTTGAACAAAACCTAAAGAGCTCTGATGGATAATTGACTGAAAAAGTTATTCCCATTTATTTTGTTGTTTGTTATAGAGGTTTAAATAATTAATGTCCAATTAAATATCCATAATAGACTAAATAGATAGATAAATAGACTTTATAGCATTTTCATCAGATCCATTCTGGAAACCATTGCTGCGACTAACGACTATTTTGATTGCCAATTAATCCTTTCAATAATCGACTAATCGATTAATGGGATCATTTCTTTTCTCCTGGTTAAATAAAGGTTAAGTGAAAATAGAAATAAATACACAATTACTAAATTAGTTCTTATTTTACTATCAGCTTCTGAATCTAGCTTTAAGTTGTTTTAGTCACACGCAAACTAAAAGTAAAAACAATAAAGATGAATTCCTTCTTGGCCAAAATGGCTTTTAATAAACTTTACTGCTTTTATAACAGACTGTTAAAACAAACAGGATGCAGTACCCTCGGCGTATTCGCCGAACTGTCATCTAGTCCGTTCATGTTGCATCATATCGCTGCCGTTACAAAAGGTAAATAAAATGTATAAATAAATAAATAATAATAAAAACCTCTATAAAAACACAGCAGTTGTACTGCGCTCTACTGTTGGGTTGAGCACATTTTGAGTTTCTATTTCTTATTGAAAAATGTGTGCCTCTTGACTGAACCTGTTTATAATATCACCCAGCTGCAGCTGTGTTAATGCTAAAGACTAAGGGGCCAAGGATCGAGCCCTGGGTTACACCACAGGAAAGAAATAACATGTGCAAAGAAATCATTTTTTCTGTTTATTTTTTTCTCTTTGTGAGGACATCAAAGGGTTAAACACCGATCCCAAGAGTAATTTATTTATTTATTTTTTGTACCTTTCACTTCTTTGTCACAGGACTAACATGGACCTGCCTGGAACACTCCCTCCAACCAAGTGAATGTTCTGATCTCATGATGGATCGAAAATATTGTAGCGGCACAAAGAGAATTGAACTCTATGTCAATCATTGCAACACTGTGTGTTTATTTGTGGGTGTTTTTATATGCTCCTCATATTATGTTCTTGGTTTGTCCAGATTGAACCTGCTGAAAACTGGCCGCTCTGACCGCCTTCTGCTCCACACACAACATCAGATGTTTGGAAAGAAAGTCAGAAAGTTCGGCTGTCGATGACTAAGGTTTAATGATAACTAGAAAAAACACTCCTCCGCCGCGGCACAGCGGTACCCGATGTTTGGGAAAACTTCATGCAGACTTCCCCAATAATGTCTGAGCTATTGCCTCTAAATCTACCGACAACTCGAACGAACTCTCTGAGTATCTGTCGAATACTCTGTGGCCGCTATTTCTTCACAAACAGAACTGAAAAGTCAAAAAACAGCTTCTATCCACAAGCCGTTGAATGCCTGCCACCACCCACCCACCCACACTCACCCATGAGGGACTCATGGGACAGTTTGGACATTTTGGAGTCAAATATCCCAATAAATGCAAATAAACCTTTGACTTGACCAGATTAGGAGTGTTATTTAAATATGCAAACAACTCGGGGCTGAAATTTGATGTGGGGCGGGCCTCTGGACTTAAATCCAGCAGTTTTGAGCTGGATTCAGACACAATTAGCAGACGAGCCATGATGAGGTTTCTTCACGTTGCTGTGGCTGTGGTCAGTTTTCTGTCGGCCACACAGAGCTGCGAGGATCTGATCACACCTACGGAAATCAATGGAGTAGAGAAGGTGATTCACCCTCACTTCTTTTATTTCTCACTTTCTTTTGTCGGTGAGCATCCTGCTATATTTCTCTCGGTCTGTGTAAAAGCAAATCATATTCTTGTAGTGTCGTTTTTGATGTTGCAGAGCTAAGGGAGACATTTTCTGTTTCAGTTGATCGGCAAGTGGACCCAGATAGCAAGCAGCACAACCAACGAAATAGCCGACCAGGCGATGAAGACTTATGGGGGAAGCTTCTGGATGAAATTCATCGCTGATGAGAAGAGTGATGAAATCATTCTAATTGGCTCATCAAAATTGTAATTTGAAATCAAAATATTGTTTCCAAATCAAATCCTGTAATCCTGATCAAAATGATCCAGGTTTTAGTTTTGAACTCAAGGAAGCTGTGTTTTCACCACTTCGCATTGAGGTGTGTGTTTGTATATGCCAAATTAATACAAACCCCCCCAAACTTACATTTCCTGAATCGTGATCATTTCAAGAAATGTTGGGCATTTGTCTGGGAAGAACATGTTAACTGCTTTTTTTCCCCACTTTGTTTAAGAATAGATAGGCTTTTCCCGCATTTTCCATCTTTTACTTAACTCTTTAACTTATTTTGATGAAAAAAATGTAATTGAATGTAAAATGATATTTATTTATTTGAATTAGCACCTGGCAAACATATAAAGTATGTCAAAAAAAAAGAAACGGCATGAGAAGCACAGTGAAGACCTCTGTAAAACAAAAATCTACAAATACAGCGGATATATATCCACAAAGCACAGCGTACTGTTCACAGAACAATCAATCAAATCAAACAGGCAGTTTTTAAACAGTGAGTTTTTCAAATGTTGTCTAGCTGCCGTGTTTTGGCCAGAGCAGTTTGAATGTAAGGAGTTAAATTACCTTTACGAAAAGGTTGTTATTATATTTTTTTCAACATCAGAAGCTGGTGATCTTACAAGAAACGCATTTATTAAACGTAGAAGTGGATTCTGAGGAAGGGGCGGATTCAGGCTGGGTTCGTTTTTTTGTCCAGTTTTTAGTTGGGATTGAAATGAGCGTTTAATCAAATCCCAAGGGAATTCTATTTTGTCACCCTCTACGTTATGTTTGCTACTGATAGCCCTTCCAGCAGCTCTTTTGTAACTTCATCTGTGTGTTTTTGCCTCTGAAAGGTTTGACCTGTGTGTCACAGGTGTCCTTAAAGTGAACTTGGAAGACAACACCCTCAGCGCAAGTGAGTAGTAAAATGTATTATCTGTAAGATCTGATATGCAAACGGCCCAAAACCATGTGAACTTCATGTTCGCACCAAGCATCTTCATCCTTTTTAGAAGGAGTTTTTACTTTATCAAACTCTTTGTTTTTAAAATTTTCATTTAAATGATTTCTTTTTATGCCCCGTCATTCTATATGGAAACCAGGAAGCGGCCATGGTGGCCGAAATACATTCTTTATATTTATTCTAAAGAAAACGTTTGCTTGTTTTCTTCTGATAACGAGTTAATTATCTCGCTATCACCAGATAACGACCATATAATAATTATCTGCCACCATGGCTGTTCTCGGCTTCCATAATCCCGATATCGTTACGGGTGCAAAAACTCAATAAGAAGAAATAAAACAACAATTTAATCATTGTTGAAAGATTATAAGACAGGATTATAAGATAAGATATATTAAATTATATCTAATCAGCTATATGTTTTTAAGTTTTAGGCTTATCTCAAAAAGGAATAGAACAGGTTCACAGTCAAAAATCAAAAATAGTAAATAATTATATATAAACTGTATATGTATATATATATTTTTATTTAACTACTCAAAAGAATTAATCACTGAATCAAATGTGATCGATACACTTTAGTTTCATAAATTCTACTAAATTTTTAAATCTCTTTTTTATGATGATTTACCCAAAGCCAGGTTCTGGTATATCCTGGTTGGGATTACATTTTGGTGACGTTACATGTGTCGAAGCATTCAAAATAAGATAATAAAAAAAACGGTTTGGAGGGATGACGTCACCTCTCGGCGAAGTACTCTCTTGAAACTGTATCCTATAGATGAATGCGAACCGGATTTATAACGTTTTATATTTATAGCCTTTTTAGAGGAAGATTTTGACAAATTCCAAAAATGAAAAAGGTTTGGTGACGTTACGTGTGTCTCAACATTTTAAATAAAACAGAATGACTATGCCGTTTTTGGGGGGGGGGGGGTTGGTGTGTACTGTGGTGTGTGGCAACAGCGCCGTCTTGAAATTCTGTCAGATTTGGTTTAATGTCCACAGACAAATTCCAACTGGAGATATAGCATTTAAAAGTTCTTCCAAATATTATCTTTGCGCCTGTGCAAAACGATGACAGGGCCCCTCTGGCCCCACCAATACGTCCGCCCATGCCTCATATGGTAAAAAGGATGAGTTAACAGGTATTTATTTGATTGAAACTTTTCCAAATGGTCACTCTCAGATCCTTTTCTTTTTCGGGACCTTTACCGTGGTATTTAAAATGTCGGTTAACTGACTGGTATGATGTTATCATATTGGCTTGAAGTGAAGCTTCGCAGAGACGACAAAAGTATTCTTCTTGCTTTGGGAAAAATGAAAACAGATTTCTTATACAGTGTAGTTCTGAATACCATCATTATATATTTTAATACGCGTCTTCTATATTGTATTTACCGATATCGAGCTGCGTGCCTGAATCCAAGTTAAATGGAATTCCAGACAAAAAAAACATTTCTTCAGGAGGGCGTCCCTCTTGCCTGAGAAATTCCATTTTGCAGCATGTTGAATGTCTTCACATTGTTCTATTTGCGTAAGTCACAGTAAGAACATTTTAGACTACAGACTAAGGATCAAACATGACGACAATATGCTAAAGGAGGAGAGGTGCTGCAGAGTAGATCCATTCCCTGATCTTGGAGAGGCACTGGGAATATCAAAAGTATGCGACAGAGTCCGTATATTGGAGGTTTGAAGATGGGAGGTCAATAAAAAAGCTGTCGTCATTCCTAACTGTTGAAGCTTTCTTCTCCTTCTGTGTTCTTTCTTTGACAGATGTTACCGAGCTGCTCGATGCACAGTCTCCCATACAAAGTGAGTAGACTAAATAGATTAAAAATAGAAATGGAGGCGATCCATTTCATCGTCCAAGGATTTTTTGTTTTTTTTATTATAAGCTGAAAATATCTTAGCATTCCGATAACAAGCAATAAATCAAACACGCCCACAAACACAAAGAAAGAGAGTCTGGTGTCTGCGGAAGTCGTAGGCCTGATGTAACCTCTTCCAATTATTTTGTCAGACACGTAATGAATGGACGACCTCATTGCATATGACTGGAGTTTTCCACAGAGCAGCAACGATATATTGCTAAAGCTATCGGGCCAGCCAGTAATAATGATTTGGAAGCCCAATTTTCCAACTTTATTTTATCATGATAATGTTAGACGTTTTCTTACAGGCCAATGAGACATCATTTACACAGACCTAATGAGGAGGATGATGTAGTGGACTTCTAATTCTGTTTGGGGGTTGGATATGTTAAAAATGAAGTTTCTTCAATATTATTGCGATATAGAAATATTATTGCTTATTATTCTTGGTTTAAGTTATCAAACCCAGTTTCAATAAAAAGGTTGTGCAAATATTTTGTTGTCCATTTCACTTACCTTGAACATTGTGTCTAGTATTGCAACTGTGTGTGTGTGTGCGCGTGTGTGTGCGTGTGTGTGTGTGTGCTCCCCAGTTCCTATAATGACCATGCTGAAAACGAACTGTTCCGATTGTCTGCTGTTCCGATCACCAGAGAGTGGCAAATCAAAGATCCCAAGGGATGTCCAAGCTATCCTCATGAGTAAGATGATGATGATGATGATGATGATAATAATAAAAATGATATTTGTGATGTCATCATATACATTTTCTTTTAGGACTTTTCCATTTCTAGCGGGGGTCCCCCAGGAGTAACTCAGCTGTAGAGTGACGGTTAATATTCTAGTCTCTGTTAAGCCTGCTGTCTCACTTCCTTGTTCCTCATCTATCTCCTGATCGAATTGCACTTTCTGATCTAGGGTCTGATCTAGTGATCTAGGGCTTCGTGGCGTCACGCGTAGAATCATTTTGAGTCTTTACCATCCTCTCTCAGAAATTCTTTTCTTTTATGACAAATGAGGAGGATTTGCTTTGCAAAAGTCTTCAGTAATCATATATTTGAAAATGCATATTAAATGACGACATGAATCTGGATTCAATGGCAAATCCATGTTCAATCCTTTTTATTTGGCTTGTTTCTTCTTAGGTAAGAGAAAAACTGTCTCTGATGCTGAGCTGGAAGAATTTAAGAAGCAGACTGAATGTCTCAGCTTGCCACCACCTGTTAGGGCGAACCCAGAGAAAGGTAAACATATACCTGTGAAGTCTTTGCCCCATAATGTAATATAAACCTGTTGTATCAGTAGTGACCATGGGGAACAATGTTAGACATACAGAAATGTTCCTTCACCAATTCATGTTTTCCAACCTCTTCCACCGAACTAATGGAATGCTTTTTCTTCTCATTCCGTTTGACAGTACTTTGTCCGGAGCCTTCAACTGAAGACTTAAAGAATGTCACATCTATGCCAATGTTCTTCATCAACGGGACAAGATATGAATTTGAATACCTATTTATGAATCTTGAAACTTTACCAGAATTTGCGGAAGCCCGCAAAGCTTTATCTGAACTATATGAAACAGGCAAGGTCCCGGAAAAAAGTGATGACTTTTGAGAGTGAATTCTGCCAAGAAACAAGATCTTCCCGTAATGATGTAAGAGTGAGGATTTTCTGCTCCCGCCAAAATCACCTCATTTATCTCTCATCTGACGAAAGCAATGGGCTGGATTAGATTCTGATTGGCGCCGGTGTTTCCATTAATTTCTTGTAGTGTAGAGCAAAAACCAACTCCTCCTACGAAGGTGTAAGGAGAGGCTTAGAAATATTAATTGTAAGAATAATGTATCCCCCGCCCCACCCCCTCCCCCCATTTAGTTTGATTTGGGCTGTACTCACGTATAACTGTGATCCTTTAACCTCATGAGGTGTAAGCGTTATTTGAATATAAGAAGTAGGCCTACGCTGTCGTCCCCGACAGGAAGGGGATAACCCCCTAGAAGCTCCCATTCCCCTGCGTTGTGCAAGAAATCCCGAAACTATCGGACTATTATGTCCGAAAAAGTCGATTCATACGCACCAAATTTGGACTAAATTGCACAAACAGTTGAGAAATTATGACCTGAACTCTTTTGGTTATAAAGCTCCTCCTAGTGTTGGAAATACGCAACCGAACGTTCCCAAAATCAGTCCAGTTCTTCCTCGCACTAAGGTTTATGTGGTTATACAGTTTGGAAATGATACATGAAAACATCGCTATCGCGGCAGAAGATGCGATAGCGATGGTTCTGTAATATCCAAGACTTTTGTAATATAATTAGTTAAAGGGACATCGTGATGATCCAGTGATTCGGCCCTGAACTTCCATAAAGTTGGCGGTTGCTGAAAGGAAAAGTCATCAGTCAACAAGTTCTGTAACTGAACCGAACAGGCGGTTCCACATTATTATTCGGTTTTTAATCCCAAAAATGTAATAGAAACTGCGAACCTCTCCTCCTGACAGTAAATGATTCCAGTGAGAGTAGACTATAATGTAATTCTGAATGTTCCAGAAGGTCCCCTCTCCGCCGTTATGGCCCTCTTACCGTACCACAGAACACCGCAAAGCCCCAGTATACAAATTGTTTCGCTCCAGCTTAGTATTATCATCTTGCTGAATGGAATTCAACCTAATTTGCATCTTTGTTACGACTTTGTATGTAATCTAACCTCAAAGACAGTTTATTTTTCTTTCTGTTTTAACGCACTATAAGGGATGGCAACTGCATGTCCCATGAAGCTTTGTGACCTCGGCCTACATAGGGTCACATTCCAAAACCTGTTACGTAACCTTCTAGTGCTCACTGCTTAATGTTGGATTGCAACTGATGAAATAAAAAGGAGAACGTTCAGGTAAATGTGGTTTCCATGACTAATGCATGGTCAAATTAGACACTTTAACATCAGGAGACTCTGGTGACATTGTTGTGCAGTCAAAAGTCACATGGACTTTTGCACATACTTGAAAATCTACCCAAATTAGGAGCTGTAAAGACAACATGAGCGCATCAGGGGCAAATCAGATTTCAGCTGGGCCAGTGTTCCTGCTGCTGGCGCCATCTCCAGGATGTATGGCTACAGGACCTGGAGCTGAGGAAGCGTCCGTGGTGAACATCTTCCATACGTAAACAGCGACACCCTTTCGTTTATGAAATAGAGCTTCAAGATATTCCATTACTTAGAATCAACAGCTCCATCAGAGATTTTATGAACAAAAAAGAAAAACAAATCCCAGGAAGTTACAGAAGAGGATACCCATAGCCTTGTTTATTACTGTACATACCTGTTCATGAGTCACATGTACATATATCTTACTCTCCCTCACACACACGCACATAAAAACACTCCAGATTATATAAAAGGACTCATTATCTGTGCAGGGTTCCATCACAGTCTGGAGATCTACAGTATGATGAACATTTGCATCTGCATACACACAAACTCACATACGCCACAAATATCTGCATGTGGTCCTTTGCCTTAATTTACATTGGGCAGACCACAGAGAAAGTGTTAGAAGGCAGCCCAATGGTAATTGTATTTGTTTGTTTTTTTAAGAAATACCAGCACAATGGCTGCATTTTGATGGTCCCTAGAATATATGCACCCATAATTGTTCAATCAGAAATACCGTCGAAAATTTAGTTGGGGGAATTTTTCAATTTCAAAACAGACTTTAAATAAAACGTTTTGCATTTATTCAAGTAAAGTGTCGTTTCTACGGAATACTTGACATCCCGGTGTAATTTTGAAACAGTGAACTTTCCAATGCCGCGTTTATCTGATATAATCCCGAGTCGGACGTAAAACTAAGCCGATCTGTGTAATTGAATTCTTGGTATCTGCGTGTTCTTTCTTATTTAAATGTTTCATCCAGAATAGGAATACTTATAGGTAAACTATAATGAAAAATACTTTTCTTTTCCCCATCACTTCTCCTATTTGCTAGCAAGTAGTTTTATGTTTCATCATAGCATGTTGACAGCTCTAAAACTATTGGGCCTTTAAGAAGCAGATTTGTCCCTTTGCAGGTTTCAAACTGAGCCTACAACAGTTTTATTTTATTCAAACCTGCCCTAACCAACATGCTATCACCTGAATTTGATCTGCTTTGTTTGGTAGTAAACAGTTGCATAATATTTACACATCCAGGAAACAATTCTATTATTTATTTTGGGTTGTGTTTGTGGCTATTTCATGAATGAAAGCTTCTGGCCGCAAAACCACAAAAATGTGCTAAAAGACGCTCTAACGCTCGACAGAGCAGAGGTGCCTGCACTATCGGGTTATTCTTCTCTGCAAGAACATCATTACTCATAAACCCTTTCACGTTATACTATAACTCTGCATTGGTAAAATTAAAAACACCAATAAGTCTAGCTTTAGGTTTTATTCCTGATGTTGGGAGTAGTTTGGTGTTACTCAGTGCAGATATCAGTAATCCTGCAGCGGGAGACATGACCCTGGTATTACCTAAAACAAAGAGGACCTCAAACTCAGTCACCCAGCAACGAATCAGATTATACTGAAAACAGAGGAACCTCACAGCCACTCATCACTGGTTTAAATAAGCCAACATCAGCTGATAGGACGAGAGCTCCTGTGAAGGTGTCCAGGAAAGTCACTGTGTGCTTCTGTGTTAAACGTGACCATACGGACAAAATGGACACAACCTTGGTATACCTTTGCCGATACAAAGAACCGAGACCCATTAAATGCATGCACATATTACTTAATATGTGCACTAAAGCCTTTATAAATAACTACAACAAAATATAACAAAGATGGGTTATGGCAAAAAAGAAATATGACGAACAGAGAGTAGTAACTCTTCATGTCTGAATCATTTCGTCCGCTTGTTCCTCAGACACGCACACAAACAACAAAAACACTCGACAGTTTTGTGAGCGGCGGCTGCTCCTCCTCCATCAAAATAGTTAACAAAACTTTCAAAAGTGTTAAAAAAAAAAGGAGAAAAAAAGACAGTGGCCTTCTCTCCAGACTACTTGTTCATTTACAACTCAGAACCAGCTGCGAGACAATCCAGTCCATCACCTGGACGCATGTCAGAGACATTGTTGCTCCGGGTAAAATGTGTTTGAACTACAGGGCGTACAACCAGAGTGTGGGACTGTCACTGGGTTATGGTGATGCACGGTGTCCACACTTATGAAAGAAGGTTAGAAGGTAAGGATATCTGGTAGTTGATAAGAAGAGAGACATATTCCACTGTTCATGTCACTGGCCCAAAAATGTTCCTGCAAGATAAGTCTATCAGTCGTGGGTTCGTTTGAATGAGCTTTTCATTACGAGTTCCGTCTCTCGCTGCCTCCACACCCTCTTGTACTGGACTTTTTGTTGCAGGTTAAGTTGGCAGTGTGACAGTAGGTAGGTAACATGAAATTGTATGTTTTATAATGATTTGACGTTGCCATGTGCTTAGATAGGATCATACGAGTGACAAACTTCCAGTTGTAGATCACAGAACTCCATTCGAGGCTCCGGTCTCAAGCTCAAGGTCCAAAATCCGTAACGTTGCCCACGGCTGGTTCTCCCAAGATTTCAGACAGGCTGGTGTCGCTTTGCGTAGCCTGAAACTGCCAGTTCGGCCGCCATGCTTCAAGGCTGAATTCCAAAATGTGATAATGTTGGAATGCTGGATTTGTAAACGAGGGTGTAGGGAAGGTATGAGGAGGAATGGGAGCATCGGCGCCATCTTGTAAACAAAATATAAGGAGTAATTTTAGGAAGGTGGTTATTCAGGAGTTTGAGAGCCGTTGAGATGCAGCGATGGAGGTTTAAAGTGAACTGCAGGCGAGCTAGTCCGGTCTGAAGATGGGTATCTTAGGCAAGAATTCTATTAAGATTACCTGCAGAGAATAAGAGAAAACACTTTTACTGAGACATCAGATACTTATCAAGTATCAGCGTGTTTCTTCGACCACAATTGCAGTTTTCAATGTGAACAATTAATTTGTCATACTTTGTCTTACAATCGCTTTTAAACGGTTTCCACACTGCTCAATAATCATAATATACATCAAGTCAATATTATACATCACTCTGATTTAAGATTTACCACCATGTGTCAGTAAAGGTGAGAGTAAATGTCAAAGAATATTATCGAGTCATTATTAGACCGCCACACTGCTCATTCATTCTTAACGAGGCTTCTAAATGAACGCAGCAGAGTCCGAACAGAGAAGCTCCGGTAGTTCATTTTACAGCTGTAAAATATGTCCTCATAGTATCATATGGCACCTTGCGGTGGCTTCACCTCTAATAAGCCATTAAAGTTCTTAATTTACCCATCAACCCAACCTTCTTGTATTTTCTATTATCATCGCAACAAATACTTACATATTCCATCATGTTGTTGGTTTCACACTTCCTTTTGCTCAGTCTCCAATGCAAACACAACTGCAAAAAGAAAGCAATAGAGATGAGGTTCTTCTTCTTCTTCTTTTTTTTGTTTTTAAATAACAAGTCCTAAATATCAACGCGCACATCTCCACTCACCTTGTGGTACAGTCTGCTGTTCTCCCACTCCAGAAGTTTTTCAATAGATCTTCTTGTCTAGAAGACAACACAGACACACAATCGACATCATTCTCACAATTACCTTTTAACCAATTACCAATTTTCCTAAATACCTTGTTTATTTGGATTGAATAAGATATTGGAACAAGTTCAACATGCAGAGTTTCTCACCCTCTTGCTGAGGCAGATGACAGGCCACAAACTGAAGCCCAATGTGCAGCAGCAGCAAAGGCAGCCACACAGGAGCCACCGCACGTTGACTGGCAAGGTCTTCCTCAGGCTGCCGTTTACACGGTTGATACTGGCTTTGAATTCTTCTGGCGCCACCTGATCTCATGCAAATCCAATGTACGGTTAATAAAAGGAACATATAATATACTTCAATGACAAGTTGGATTGTTTATGCAAGGTTTGCAGTAATAATCTGCGTACCGAAAAATAACCTTTTACTTCTGAACAGATAAATAAAAGCATGGATAAAAAACAGAGCAGAGTAGATTATTTTAATATATAAAGAATAAAATGATTTATAATTCCACGTTGGCTGATAACTAATATATTGTGCTTTGAAAATGTATTCCTGTATGTAGGCCTGTGTGAAAAAGTATTTACCCCTTTAGAAACTAAATCCGACCAAACTGCATTAAGTGGTTGCAGCTGGACACAGCCAGGCCTAGTTTCTTTAAAACGACAACTTGTGGCCCTCAGAGCTTTTGGGAGAATATTCTATGGACTGATGATTTGAAAGTTGAATTGGTTTGATGAAATGAATTATACCAACAGTCAAACTTGGTGTTGGAATTGTATTGTTGTGGGGATGCTTTGCTTCTTCGACGCCAGGATGACTTGCTATAATTAAGGGTAACAGGATCTGATCTTTTACCTAGTACTCTGAGGGAGAATGATAGGTTGTCACTCCAAAGCTCAAGTGCTACTGGCTCATTGAGCAAGATCATGGGAGGAAAAATAAATCCATCTGTAAATGGCTAAAAAGGAATGATAAGTAATTATCATTCCTTTTGTAACCACTAGGTGGGTTTACATGGGACACTTTACGCCTTTCCGAATTTCAATGTCGGTCACCTGTTTTCATGACCTGTGACCTTTTCCAACCCAGTACTTACATGCATCGAATCTAAATCGGAAACACTTTCAGACCTGCACAGATGATCCAAACTCCCGTTCATAAAGTGGCAATAAGGCTGTGATGAGCTGGGTACCAACCGCCAACATCCGCCCAGAAGAAGAATACGACGACATGGAAGTGACTTTTCACCCATCTAACCATCCAAATATGTCAAACAATTTCAAATTTGCATGAGTAAATGACTCTCCGATGCAGACCGGTACTGTTTTGAAGTCGCCATATTTAAAATGGCTGGCGGCGCTGAAAAAACACAGCGGAGCATTACTTCACGACGCTGGGCATGCGCAGATAAAACTCAAAACAGAAAGCTTTCTGATACAGCCTTTACATGCAGCGACTGGAAATCGGAAAGGCTTTCCCAAAGGGCCGAGACTTCCTCCTGGCAAAGGAATTAAATCTCATTCGGAAAGGCTCTTTCCATTCGGAAAAGGGTGTTTATAATCGGAATTAGGGTGTCCATGTAAATCCACCTACTAAAGCAGCTCTGCAAAGAAGTGAGTTGGCCAAATTCCACCAGAGTGATGTCAGAGACTAATCAGCAGTTATCTGAAGCCTTTAGTTGCAGTTGTTGCTGCTAAATGTGATACAAAAAGCTATGAATCTTTTTCCACACTTTTCCATTTAGGTATTGGATAACCGTTGTGTTTACTCACGTTGCCTTTGTTTCATTATCAATTTTGTTTTATAATACAATAGAGACACTCAAAAGTAAAATAAATACTATCTCCTGCCCCTGCAATGTTAATATTGTACCCATATAAATGTTAAGTGATTAAATACACTCACCTTTCCCGTAAGTGCTGAAGGAAATTCTGACTCAAATTTGTTACTAAGCCCAAACCTGCATTGATAATAGAAAAAAAACCTGTTAGATATGCTAGACTACAATTAATTTGACAAATAAACAACCTTCATATTTCACATTTATTCTTATACGCCAAACATAAAACAGATGAGCCCAGAAATGTACTTTAATATGTTGTAAAACTGTGTTGTGTGAAAAACACTGGAACGCCGAAATCTTTTGATTCACTAACATACATAACACAAACCATGTGTAATATCCGTTAAATTGCCATTGGATCATTCGAACATTATTTTAACCTGTATTTTGCTCTTGGAGACTGGACTTCTCCTTATATTTATACCTTTAGTTAAATATTTATCTTTGTGTATATTTTGTGATTCTACTCTTTGTCATTTATATGTATACGGGTGTTATATCTGTCTGTTGTGGTGAAGAAAGAGCTGAGTTGTTCTCAATTTACTAGTTCTCAATTTACTGGTCCATCTACGTTCCAACCCTCATCTATGGTCATCAACTCTGAATAAGTACTGAAAGAATGAGGTCGAGGATAGAAGCGTCTGAAATGAGCTTCCTTCATAGGGAGACCGGGCTTAGACTAAGAGCTAAGGGGAGGCGCTCAGACATCCGGAGAGAGCTCGTTCTAGAGCTGCTGCTTCTTTTGTATCGAAAGGAACCAGTTGAGGTTTTCCGGGATTCTGATTAGGATGCCTTCCTCTAGAGGTTATTCAAGCGTGACTAAATGAGAGGAGACCCCGGTATGGACCCAGAACTCGCTGGAGGGAATATATATCTCATCTGGCCTGTGAACGCTTCGGGATCCACAGAATGAGCTGGAGAGTGTTGCTGGGGAGAGGGAAGTCCTGAAATCCCCTCTTAACCGACTACTACTGCAACCCAACCCCGGATAAGCATAAGAAAAAGGGATGGATGGAGATATATAAATACATCTATATACAAACAAATATATGTTTATATATATGTATTATATCTTACTATATGTATTTATGTTTAAGTTTCCATATGTTCTCGGGATAATATACTTTCCCTTATTTTTATTGCCACTGTCACTTTATAATGATGAGCTGCTGTAATGCCAAAATATACCCGTCTGTGGGTCAGTCATTCAATCATGTATCAGGTAAATCTCCCCAGAAGTACCAGCTTGTTTAAATGGGAGCCCCATAACATATTATTCCATTTCCAGATTGAGACTGAATCTCAGATCCCATTAAATAGTTAAGGCATGTCCAATATCATTCGAATTTGTCTTAGAAGCAGTGTGTAGCTGCCTGCAACTCCACACATTTACGATTTATCCCGGTTACTATTTCTTGCCACATTTACGTTACTAGCAGCAAAGATGGCCAGTAATCAGTGAGTAATATAGGAGTTATTACATCCACTGTAGA
Source organism: Lophius piscatorius (assembly GCA_009660295.1). Lineage (NCBI taxonomy): Eukaryota > Metazoa > Chordata > Actinopteri > Lophiiformes > Lophiidae > Lophius > Lophius piscatorius. The sequence continues at coordinate 73,156 of VRLP01001608.1, read as the reverse complement.
AAATATGAGAAGTGTAAAGCGAATCGTTGTGTTGTATGGGTGAATGATATCAGCAGTTGAAAGTAATTTTATAGCTTTTAGCCTCCAGCTAACACTCTGAGTGCTCCTCCGTATCTGACTGGACTGGACACATCAACCGACTTCAGTTCCTACTGTTACACAATAACTTTAATCGTATTTTATCGGGAAATTATTTGCATATTAGCAATAACATTTAAGCTGCATTTGACTCATGAGTATGGATTATTAATTACAGTGTATAAGTAAAAAGGTGTATGTTGGCCCAACAAAGTTTTACTTAATCAGTTTAGATTGGTTCCGTGTTCATGTGCCGAAATAGTGAAACAAATTACGGTGACAAACTGTCTTAATATGACAATATCTGCCGTAATAGTTTAGCACGTTACACAATCCTTAGAAAAGTCAGTAAAGTGGATAGGGCCATGGAATGTTATTTATTTTTAAACAAATTATTAACCCAATCAGACCCTCGCCTGATCGGGGAGTTAGTTTGATGTTAAGTAGCTAGCTGGCTACCTACGGTGGCTAACTTCGCTAGCCGTCTGTTATACACACAAACTGGAGCCCACAATCAAACCTAAACGGATAACTTTCGCCCGGGTTAGCATTAGCCACACCGGTTGCTTACACAGTGACGTGGCCGGACCCTCGCACCACCACCGGGTCCGGAGCGTACTTGAGGAGCTGTTCCTCCGCGGCCCTCTCTTCGTCTTCCTCCTCCTCCTCCTCCTCTTCGTAGATCTCATCAAAGTCCTCCATCATCGCACGACTCGGCCTCGCGCTTCCCGGGAAATACGCCGGGACAGACACGATGCCGATGAACAAAGAAACCTTACTAGTAAAAGAGTATGAAGCGGAAAGTGAATGCTAACCCTGCAGATCAAGCCGTCCCGAAGACGATAGGGTTCACATCGCTCAGCAGGATCCTCAACAAAACATCAACATCCGCCGCAGTGACCATACGACACCGGAAGAGGGGCAGATACGCTTACGTTTGAATGGTTGTCTTTTTACTCAAAATGCAATTGAGAATATGATATTTTTTCCCACTTAAAATGTGTAGTCTTGTTCCAAACTGCATTCGGTATTTTATTAGAAACATATAAAAGACTCAGACATTTGTAGGTGCGTTTTTGTTTCAGTTTTTTTGATCAACTTTATTTGTCAATATGAACATTAATATTAATAATAATAATACATTTATACATTTACATTTATAATGCACTTTACATTTGGATCAAATCTCAAAGTGCTAAATACATACATAAATACATTTGCAAATATCTAACCTGCCTTTTGATCAAATATCAATTCTAAAGAAAAAAATAATTAATTAACAACTTTTACACTTAAGTAGACACAATTCAATGTAGAATGAGTTTCTAATTTCAAGACTAAATGAAAACTTTGAATTTATGACAAGCAGTTATTGTCTTCCATTGTTTTCTGCTTTGATGAGTTGCAAAATTTGCAACTGGGCAAATTACTTGAGCTCATTACAATAAGAGAGAGGACTTGGCTTCCTACCTGTAAACGTAAAATAATGACTGTGAAATTTTACCTTATAACAATAACATCGATGAGGTAAATCTGAGAGCGTCTTTCACGCGTTATCCTCTGTTAGACCAAACAATAAATTACTCAAAATAAAAACTTTTTTTTGAAGTTATTTTTATCATTATATAGTCCCATTGCATGTAAGCCTAGGTTTATTTTGTTGTTATTAATTAGCATTTAAATTCTTATTAATGTATATGAATGTTTGAATTTGAGTTGCTGGCCCTGATTAAGTGCATTATTCCTAACTTTCTTTATAAGAGTTATATAGTGTTCATACAAATGCAGAGAAACATATTTATTCCTTATACATTGAAATATTTAAGTCATGTAGTTGGATACTGTCAGAACCTAATGTTGGAATATTCCTTTTGACAGACTGGTGATGACACTGCTGCATAATAAAGCTGGAACGGACAACAGTTCAGTCAATATATTCTGCCACATCTAAATTCCTATCGTCCGACTTACACCCCAACCTGTTTACCTTGATAATCTATAACACTCAAAAACAATAAACTTGTCCATAAACATTAACACATGTAATCACACATTTCTTACAGTGAAAATGCAAACGTGTAAATATATGTCATTATTCCTGTGGTGGTTAAATCTATACCTTAAAAAGTTCTTACTCTAAAATCTCTGTAGTATTTGTATTCACTTCTTCCTACTCATTGAATGTTCATAAATACACTTCATACAAATAAATTACTGTCTGTAAAACAAACGTATAAATGTATTAATATTCTGGTATAGAAGTAGAGGAATTGCTATTTTGAGTTGTATGTTGTATAGTTTAATTACAATTACTGGATATATGAGTTAAGCTTTTTTTTAATGTAATCAATGCTCTGCAAGAAGTCTTTAAATATTGCGAAGAGTCGAATGTTTCCCTCCACAATACAATGAAGTAAAACTACAAAGTGGAAACTGCTGGAAATCTTTAATTAAAACATAAATATCTCAAAGTGCTCTCTCATTCTCTTCACGTGTCCTGCACTTTGTTTTATTCTCTGCTCCACACTACAAGACTTTGAGCAGGGCATTTTCTTAAGCAGATATTGTTATTGCAATTTCCTGTTCCGCTCCAGTATAAAACATCAAAAGAACAAGATGAAACGTACCCAAGTTTTGGTAAAAAGTCACCCGGATTTCTCCATTGATGTATGAGTTATTTCCAGTCTCTAAATCTACCGACAACTCCCTACATACTACTATGTAGCAGGGTGTCTCTTGTACCTTACACTTCAACGTCTCTGTTCAGTCCAGTGAGCCCCCAGGTACACCCCAGAACATCAAAGGAATCAAAAGAACAAAGGCGTTTATGATGGACTGGGACCCCAGCTACATCCCTAAACGAACATTAAAGGATTCAAAAGCATCAACAATGGAAGGTTTTAGGAGAGTGCCTCGCCATGTTGTGACACCATTGCTCCAAATGGCTTATTTTTCCGTTTTTAATTTTAAATGTTGCAAAGCAAACGTCACCAAAATGTAATCATCTGTAGGATCTGCCAAGACCCGTCTTGAGGTATAATCTTAGGATAATTATAATTTTAAGATTATTATAATCTTAACCTTTAGTATTTGCTTATTCATGTTCACAGACAGACGGACTGACAAACAAAAGCAGGTGATGATATGACCTGCACCCTCGGAGGAGGTAACTGATGTATTAAGGGTCGGTCCTGCATGTAGAAGTCACGTGTCTATACAGTACATCTAGTTATTGTCAGAGGAAGACGAAGAAGATGAACTGTCTAAAAAAAGGAAACTATTTTGTTGTGGAAAAGCAGCACTGGGAGAAATGAAGATATCCCTTCACATAGTAATCGCGCAATTCTGCCCAAGGCACGCTGTTCTCGTCGCCTGTCGGCTGCTTTTAATTAAGACTTCCGGATTGAGGCGCAGAGATATGACGTCAGCATGAAGTCCAAACATCGTTTTAAGGAAAGATAGTACGATAAGTGGAGTAACTACACCCCTCTAAGGCAACTATACAAGTGTCGTTAGTTTTACTATCAAACTTTTTAATCCATCAAGAACTACAGCAAACCTAAATTAGTCCTCTCATTTAGGAAATGAACGGGCATTTGGATCAAGCTTGATAAGCGGTGGTGTTCTTTTGCTTTAACGTTTATTTATTTTGCAGAGGAAGTTTTTTTTGGCAAGATGGCTCGAACTGAATGCTTCAAAATGATTTTCCAAGTTTTTAAAGACGTGGTTCCCGTCCCAAATTGTGGTATTCTCACTCTGGGATTTCTCTCGTGCGCTTTGTTTGGTATCCAAACATATTTCAGCTTCTCCCAGACCCTCCTCAGCGTGGGTGCGTCTGTTTTTCAACATGGACATATCCACACACTCCTGACGTATCCATTTCACCACCAAAGCTCAACACAGCTCTTCATTAACATCGTAGCCCTTGCGTTTCTCGGAGGGAGTATGGAGAGAGCATTCGGCACTGTTCACTTCCTTTGCACGGTCCTCCTACTGTCGACCACCACAGGTTTCGTTTACAGCTTCCTGGATGTCCTGCAGAATGGAAATGGCAAACATCAGGCCGCTGGGTTGCTTCCAGTCGCCCTGGCATGCGTGGCTGTTACTACCATGCGCACTAAAATGACTAAAGGATTCCTGTGTGGATTTAGTTTCCCGACCATGGCTCTCCCCTGGGTGCTGCTCATCATCACCAGCGCCTTCATTCCGCACAGTGTGCTCCCCTGTAACATCATTGCAGTCCTGGTTGGGTGGATGTATGGGAAAGGCTGGTTCTCTCTAGTAGACTTGTCAGAAGCAAGAGCTGGTGTGCTGGAGAAGATGATGCCATTCAGTTTTTTGAGGAAGATCAGCGATGATTTGTTTGTCCCTGCTTCCACAGAGGACCGGAGGAAGACCATACTTCCACAAATCAATCCAGTACCTGGGTCCTACCCAATCCAGGCTTATGCTCCATTGTCCAGCCTGAACACTGGTGATAACCCTGCTAAAACGTATGAAGGCTGGTCGAATATTTCTGACTCCAGCACCACACCACCTCATAATTTTAATAAACATGACTCAGCACATAGCTTTCTACCAAATTATGGACAATGTTCAGAGCAGGATTTCGGTCACAGCTTGAACCACAACCATGGTCAGCTATAATCATGGTTATTAGTAGGTCAGCTTTATAACATTCCAACTATACAGACAGACCACATTTTATCAATACACCTGCAGCTTCAATTGTCCCGTGGATTGTTTAACTAACAGAATGCAATGCGGAGATGTTTGCAGGAGGCTTATAAAGAATTGCATTCCAAACTTTTTCCATTATATTCTCTTTTGTTACAATTAAAGCTGGTATACACACAGAGAAAAGCAATACTTTAATACGAAAATAGTAAATACAACTTACATCATGGTGCAAGTCCTCATTTATTGAAACAAGCATGAAAAAATTATTTTTTGTGTATTTTAGTGCTTATTTTTCTTCTTCAGACTTAAATTTTGTGCTGATGGAGATGAAAAATGTTAATTTGAATGTGTGGTGGAAAAACGGAGAGACTGTTTCAATCAATGTAATTTTGTTTATTTGCCACACTTGCAGAAAATCCAACACTGGCTTTAGTGGCAGTATGACCACTGAAATTGCCACCTATAATCACAAGTGTGATACCAACAATGTTACAGCAAAATTTCAAATATGGACTCATTCCTCCCAGTTGTCGCCATAAATGTTTTTCTTCCCTGCAATGTTAGAGAGATAAAAAGAGAAGGAGAAAAATTTAATCTTTCACAGATGCCACAAAAAACAACAACATATAAACAACTGATGCTAACCCAGCGTCATATTTTAAACATCTCTACAGTAAGAGCTAACCCTCTTTCTGGGCTCTTCTTGTCTCCTTCTCAGGTGATGCTTTGAGCAGTGTCTCAGACTTCTGAGTTAGCGTGACCTCGTAGTTCTCCCTGTTCTTGAGCCTCAGATCCTCATAGAGGATGGCCTTCCTCCTGGGCTCCTCATCTTCCATATATGACTCAGCTGAAGGTGATGAGAAAAAGGGTTGTGACTGACTACTGCTACTGAAAGGCTAAAAGCAGTACTATAAATATGCCTTCCTCCCACCTTTGGTTGCTGTGAAAAAAAAAAGAGGATGGCGATGACCTTATAGAATGAATCAGGCTCAGTGTCGTGTGCGAGACTGGACATTTCTCAACGTGCCTTATTCTGCTGTACATCCCGTCTGGTTATGGGCTATGGGTCAGCATAAATTGTGCTGCTGTGATTGGTCTACACTTCACAGATGATATTACCCTAATAGATGTTTGCTTTTTTATAGTGCTGCTATGTCTTATGTGCTACCTGTCTTTTAGGGTGGTTCAGCTGTGCGAGTGGGTGGGCCCAAGCCCACTGATCTGACCTAAAACACTGCTCCGGGTATGAAATTGTCAAACCAAACAATGGTTTTGAGTATCTGGCAACAAAACATCCGAATGGCTTAGGAGTGATTTATGAACACTTAACAAAACTAACAAGTTGCGAGTGATGATGATGCTCCCCCCCCAAGTATCAGGAAAGACTTTCTACTGCTGGCTCAGGAGCTACTGCCAGAGATAAGGTAAAATCGCCCCACAAAAAGTAAGTTTGAAGACATGGCTATGGACAGAATATGACTGGAGATGAAGTAACCATTAGCCTCGAGTAGCACCACTGCAACTCAGCTGACATTTGTAATGCATTAGTGTGACCTAAGGTTTTTTTAGCCTAATTTACTTCAAGAACAAGTACAGGGAGTGACTACCGATTGTGTAACAGGAGGTCTGTGTCATTTATGAACAGTACCAGAACCAGAACAGAAAACTTGTGCTCCTCTTCCAGGCTCCTTTTCCCCATTACCTCCCCCTCTCTCAACAGCTTCCTACGATGTGTGTTTCCATGAGCTATGCTGTGTTTTTTTATTTTTTATTTTAGAATAGGTGTATTCATGACTTTGTATTTACTCTACAGTATGGTTGAGGAAATCTGTTCTAAAAGACATTTCAAATAAGGATTTAATAACTCAAGAAAACACATCCTGGCAATCTCAGAAAGCAGGTAATTAATAATTTACCTTGGGCACTTAAATCATCTGTTCTGTCCATTTGTACGGGTGACACGTCACTGTAGCTTCTATGGCTGGGTGAATCAGCTTGCTTGAACATTGTTTCAAATGATTGGGAGTCTGGATCACTCAGCTCTGATTGAGCTCCCTTGGAGCTTGGAGCAGAACAGATCAAGAGTCAAGTCATAGTTAGGGAATAAAAACACATGAACAAAAATGTGAGTGAGGCTTACAATTGTTGAGGTGCCCCTGTTCTCTTTCTAAGGGCCTCTCCAAGAGGGGAGTTCTCCAACCTCTTGAACTTCTCCTGACACGTCTTCATGTATGACATTTTCCCAGCCAGATAGCCACAGAAACCAGCAACTGCAGAAAGAAATGTTTTATATTTTGATAGCCCAGTGACAATTAGATGATACAATTTTGTTTGGGCTTGCTTTGTGGAAAGTAATGTGATTACTATACAGACATAGCAATAGTTAAATTCACCTAAGGCCATAAATTTGCATAACTAAAATCTAGAAATTATATTTACTCCGTTTCCAGTTTATCAGATACACATAGTTGTAATTTATGCAGTCTAAAAATATGTAAAATATTCTACCATCATCAACATCAGTTGTTGAGATTATCATTTTGAATCTGTCGTGTTGCTGAACTTTATTGCATAATAATGATAGGTGTTGGTAACATTACTATATACACACACTACAGATTAAAAAACTTTTTTTTTTTTATTTAAAGACTTCTTGCAGAGCATTGAAAACATTAAAAAAAAGCTTAACTCATCGATAAGTGTTGATCCTGAAAACACAATTACTAGAAAAAATAAACAAGGCTTATCCAACTAATCCCAAATGACCCTTCCGATGCGTATCTTACACACGCCAATAAAAATGCAATAAGTAAATCACTTCTTCAAAATGCGATGGCTGGAGCAACATTTCTGGGATCGTTCACAAGAACGCCATCATACTTCTGATATCATTTGCAATGTACCCAAACCTAAAACAAATTAGCATCCTGTGTTGGTTTGCTGAGAGACAATATGATTATGCTCAGCAGCGCCCCAGTTATACAGTCTATTCAATGCACGCCTGATGCGTCTTCATTTTGCACGATGGTAAGTCGTCTCTGAGACGGCAGAAGAAGTAGTAACAGAGATGAATCAGACATCTGGGTAAAAGGTGGCAGAAATGCAGAAGCGGATTGTGACATTCATATGAAGAATTAACACATTATATTTGCAACTGCTGTAGAACGTATATGTAAGAAGTAGGCCCAGAAGTTAATGTTGCTGTACTATAACCTTATGACTCATTTGCACGCAGGAACTGAGGCTGGCTATTTTGTGAAGCACTTTCAATTTTTGCTATGTATGTTTGCTATACAATTAAAGTAATTATCATTATTATTTAATTTTCAGCATTCCATTGTTTTATTCGTATAAACGGATGCAACGCTGAGGTCCTTTGTTATAATGCCTTTTTGCGATCACTGCGTGAAAAAGGGCTAATGCTGACACACACACACAGATGTGATTGTGTAAAATTGATATATACACACCTGAAAAAATTAAGTTGATAATGTGTTTTTTCTTTTTCTTTGAGACTAATTATTTTTAAGAGTTAGGAAGATTCTTATTTTTATATGCTGCAAATTACTAAAGAAAATTTGCAGAGACAAACAAAGTGGTGCATTTTTTTAAATGCCATGAGTGTCATTCATAAATGAGGCAAGAGGAGTGTGTTATCTCACAGCTTTTAGGTTATTTAACTTACATGCCACCTTGGGTAGAGAGCCGAACCTCGGAGATGCAGACAGAGTCCCTGCAAATTTAAACAATGAGCTCAGATAAATTTCACGGTGCGTTTACATTTTCAGTAAAGTTGCTATGGCTACATTCGACAAAGTATTACCTCTCACAACTAGGGCTTGAGCGATAGCCATGCTGACCACAGAGAAAGGCATCGCTGTGAAGAAAGGCAAGCTGATCATGTCAAGCATCATTCCAGCTCAAGAACATTTAGCCTTTGTTTTCTTATATTGGTCATTAGTCATCATGAGTGTCGCAGGAACTTACACCTGTACCAAAAGCTCTCCTGGTTGCATTCTTTAAACACCCTCCTCTCCTCTTCAGTGGGGGTGTACTCCACGCCCACTGGCGACTTAGGTGAAACACACAACAACGTTATCGTGAAACGTATTTCAACAAAATGTGTTGGGGAGCCACGCAGACAGTTCAACCATATTCACAAATTAGAGAGATTTAACAAGCAAACATCCTCTTGCGTCACAGTGAATATCAGCACCGATCATCCAGTTAACCGTAGATGCTAACATGTTAGCATCCTGTCCGATAAGTGTTTACCTGCGTCGCTCTGTCCTGCCGCTCCTCCGGGAAAGCTGCACTGCTGGATGGCATGTTGACGATAATGTCGGTGCCAATTTAAACCTTTAAAGTGTGCAGAGAAAGCACTCAACGGACTGACTTCTCCTCCTGGTACAATGTCATAGCTCCTGAAAACACTGACGTGACCCGGAAATAAAAAGTTTCGAGAAAAATGTTGTTCCCATAACTCGCCTCCAAAGTAAAAGACGGAGCACCAATGTAATAAATAAAAATTTATTGCATAATTTATATGTCTAAATGCTTATACTGTCAAACGTGTATTCCCCACTAATGCCACTTTAATTCTACATCATACTAAATGTAAAAATGTATCCCACCCAAACAGTAATTTATCCCTAATAATAGGTTCAAAAGTTTATACCACTCAAAAGATACTTTACGTCAAAATACTGATAATTTTAAAGATTTATTCTTTGGTAGAGCACATGTAAGTTCTTACATTAAACCAGCACGAGGATGGTTTAACTATAATAATAACGCAATGTGACAGTAGGATCTATACTGTCAGTCTCGATCAGCGGACTGACTTCTCCACCTGGTACAATGTCATAGCTCCAGAAAACACTGACGTGACCCGGAAATAATAAGTGTCGAGAAAAATGTTGTTCCCGTAACCCGCTTCCAAAGTAAAAGACGCAGTTTTAAACGATGATGGTTTAATGTTCATCTAACAATTTAAACATTAAGAAAACGTTGCTCTCTGTGTTCGTGTTGAATGACACCTTTTAAATAATTTGAATTTGCATTGAAAATAGCATTTGTGTAGAACAAACATTGTAAACTGCAAACCTTGAAACAATGTAAACATAAATTAGTGTTTGGGTGGAATAAACCTTTAAATGTATTAGTATTCAGCCATAAGACAGTGTTTGTGAGGAATTAACATCTAACTATAAGTATTTAGACATATAGTGTGTTTAGGTTGGTTGGTTTAGGTTGAATAAATCAAATTAATTAATTAATTAATATTATCAGTATTTTGACTTAAATATATTTTGAGTGGGATAAACCTTTGAAGCAATTGTTAGGGATATATTACTGTGGAAAAATACTTTACATTTAGTATTATGTAGAATTAAAGTGGTATTAGTGGGGAATACACGTTTGACAGTATAAGCATTTAGACATAAAGTAATGTATAAGTAGAATAAATATTTAATATCATCAGTATTAATAGTTAGGTATTGTTTTGGTCTTTGGTTGAAAAAAAAACATTAAAAGTAATACAGTTCAAATAGCAGATTCAATGAAAACCTGTGGGTACTTCAGATATATACTAATGAGCAAGATCTGGGCAGATCGGGGATTGAACCGCCGACCCTCTGATTGGGGGATGACCACTTTGGCTCCTGAACTACAGCTGTTATATGCAACATATCGTTGTATATATGACTTTTCATTTATATATCTCGTTGCAATATTGTTATTTTTACACTTGCATATTAAAGGATTCCATATGGAACAATTGGATCCTAGTGAAAGCCAGAATCAAATAAAGGCATATGAAAATAACAAGTGCATTCCAATTTTGTGATAATGTGACCGAAAAATATTTGTTTCGTCCATTTAGTTCAATGAAATAAAATCATGTTTTCTTCACGCCAATAAACACATAAGGTAAGTCAGGCTATAAATCTACTGCTGGTAAGAACAGTGCTATAATGATGTAATAACACTGTAGAGGATCTAGGTGATGCTATTGCACTTGACTTGACTTAAAAAAGCTGTGAATTTTATTATACCTTTTTACTCAGAGCAGACAACAAACAACAACAAAGGTTAACATTTGAATGAGTTGTCCAACCTGACTTCATTTGTGTCTGACCTGTATACATAAAATGTAGGATTATGGCTGACGGCTGACATTGGTTGATGTTTAATTTATCGGAGTCTGAAACAGAAATACTTCATTGATCCCCGAGGGGAATTTCGTTCGCTACGTTATTTTCCTTAAAAACTGGTACTTTGGAAACTGAGTGGAACAGTACAAATAAGAAATACAGAAAACAATGTATGATAACAGTTTAATGTGAAAAATATATTATAATGATATTGGTCTTATATTCCTACAATAATATAAGCATATAAGACTAATATTACTACAGTATCACAGTATCAGTAAAAGCAGACGTGTGTGTGTGAAAAGTGTCCAATGTGCGTTTTCAAGTGCAGCGTAATAAGCAACATGTCATTGCTTATTATTGTACATTATCTATAAAGATAAACACACCTACAATTAGTCGCCTGAGTTGCTGTATAAGTCCTGCGATGAATCCTCTCTTAAAAACAGTTTCTGATCTCCAGTTTTAGTTGCAACTTTTCACAGAAGTCATTTTGGAAAAATCCTATTATTGGTGCTGATGTTGATTTGTTCTCATTCTTTTATTTTTTTTTATTATTGTGCAACCCCGTTTAAATCAGTGAGGAAGATTAAAGAACATCAAACCCCCTTTCGTTGCAGAACTTTATTATTTGAGTGAATTAGTTTTACCGAGTCGGTCCTAATGGGCTCGACCTTCCTGAGATCTTTCATTTGGACATGAGACGAGTCAAAAAAAGAATTGTATAACCACGGGACTTGTGAGTCTTGATATAAAGGTGCAGTGGTAAGACTGAGAGAGACAAGAGGTTGTCAGAGGGAACGTTGAATTCCACTCCTGTCCTAAACCTCCACTGAGATCGTCCTGTCTCTTCTCCCACCGTCTCTTCTCTACGTCCTCGCAGGCGTCAGTAGCTTCAACAGTTCACTTTAGAGTCTTGTTATTTTTAAGTATTGAACAATGGGTAGCTCTACAGAAAGAATCGATCCCTTGCTGCAGAATAATGTCCTTGTATGCCCAAAATAGATCATGTCCACACATGCAATGAGGCCTGTATGACACATCCGGCAACCCCCACCCTCATGTGGTCCATATATTTGTGGGGGAAACCTTTGCCAGTGGAGCAATTCTCTCTGGCATTCCCCCTCCAGCCGGTTCATCTCCCGGTCCATCGGCTGGAGCTGCCATCACTTCTAGGGCAGTGCACGGCAGATTTGACACATTTCCCAAAACACAGCAAAGAAACACGGTAAAATGAAGAGCAGCAGAACTTCTCGGGGATCTGAAGTGAAAAACCAATGAAGCCTTTTGGTGAGGGTCCAGAGGCTGTTAAGGGCGGGCGGAGGTGAAGGTGAAAGTAGAAAGGCCACAAAACTCAGGATTTATCTAATGCCATGTGAAATTACGACACAGCTCGCAGGCAGATTACAGGGGCGTCGGGTTGGGCTAATCAAGGTTTGAAAGGTGTGTTCCTCTTATCTGTGAGTATGGAGTGTTCCTGGTGATGTGAACGGTGCACATCACTCTCGCCTCTGCCCTCCACGGAGGCAGCATTCCTTCGCCTCAAGTACAGCCAACGCAGACCATGGACTCTCTACGCCTGCAACAGGTGAGGCAAGAATCCAAGAGCAACTTCTGGATACCTGTGTGCTTTACTGCTGATTTCCCCTTAGAGGTCTGGCATCAACGTTAAGTTTGATTTAGTTATAGTTTAAAGAAGACCAACTGCGTATGGTTAGTTCTGATACACTTATATCGATTTTACATAATGGTGAGATTTGCACGTAATCGCTTTTATTTGCGCTTCTGTGTTTTACTGCTGGTACGTACAACACAGGAAGTTATCATATGGGTTGTGATGATCAAAGTCACATATTTAAAGTATGTTTGTTTTTTGTTTTTTGGTCTTTGGGCAGACCACGCAGCTGATAAAACACGTGTGCGGCTGAACTAATCTCAGAATGTCAGGGTAGGACTGATAGAGATCGTTTTATTTGTCCCTGATTTGGAATATTTTTACGCGCTGATTATCATTTTTCAACGCTTAATAAAGACACATTTCAATATCTTCAATGTTTTTGCCTTTCAGCTAAGCTTGTGTGTCTGTGTCATACTGATGTGTGAATGGAATTTTACAGAGACTACGCCATGTGACAGTGGGATCAATACTCTGGCAAGTGTGTGTATGTGTCTGTGTGTGTGTGTGTGTGTGTGTGTGTGTGTGTGTTTCTCTTTGCTGTATGTGTGATTCTTCGAAACTTGAAGTCCTGGAAGCCCAACTACATAAAATCCCCATACATGAATACTCAAATTTTGCCGACACTTGACAGAGTTATGCTAAGGGACGGATGATTCCAGTGAGATTTATTGACATATGAGGCCCATACTTTGGTTCTGACATCAGTCTGACATATTTGACCTAATTGGTAACTAACACTGGTAACACATTAGCAGATCAATATTGTCTCCGCTACGTGTAAAGAATCATTTACGACTATGACGGTTCATAATTCCCAGACACATGCATGTATGGCACTTCAGAATTTTAGCCTTAATAGTGATATTTTTGACTTTTTTTTTTTCAGCCAATGGCGGATCAGAAGGAAAGCAAGGACGGTCCCAGTGAGAAAAATGGAAATATAGTCAACGGTAATAAAATAAATGCAACAGAAGACTTTAGATAGTAGTTATATGTACTATACATACATTATAATACACGCACCATCTATAATTTTGTGAAATGAACTATAAATGCATTCACGTTCTTTGTCTGTGTCAGATGTCAAAGCGAGTCCTGCACTCTCCACCCTGGCTTTGATTGTGGAGGAACCGGAGGATGCAGACCCATGGGACATGCCAGAGCTGAAGGACACAGGGGTCCCGTGGTCAGGTGAGGACCTTTAAAACCCCCATGTGACATCATTTCTGATGGATTAGATGCAGACTACGACATATCATCACATATACTTTTTTTTCTGCAGCCAATAAACTACCTCTAAACCACAAATCACGATATATACAGAGAATAGATAAGCACAATATAGAGAGCATTACAAGTATGAGGTAGGTGCTTTTTTATACAGTAAAAATAAACATATCTTTGGAGGGTTGAATTAAAAAAAAAAAAAGTTTTACACAATCAAACAGTATTTTTTTTGTCACTTTTTTTTATTTAAATTTCCTTTCTGTTCAAACTACAATGAAATTAAACATTTTACGTGAAGTGATTATTAAAACCAACTAGCGCCTGTTATGTTTCCCGTTTTGTGGCATATATCTAACGTTCGCCTTATAGTTGTATCTATTGAGAAAAGTTGTTGGATGAACTTCAGTTAAGTTGGCTGCATAATTAATCAATCAGTTAATCTTAATGTTGGTAATTGTTGTCGCTAATCAGATTTAGATAGCACACTGGTCGTAAATAATCATGGACGCGATCCAGACAGTAGCCAGAGACGTGAGCCGGTTCCAAAATAGTGCTGGCAAAGTTAAATAGTAACTTCATTCACTCGTTAACATTAAGTAAAAACAGAATCTTTGAAGGTTTAAAAGTTTCGTCACAGCGATTAACTGCGGTATTGATTAATCCAGTGTGAAAGTATATTGGAAGGTAGATTTTATCCATATCACAAAGTCTGAAGTGCATTAAGGGAGTGTTCAGCTCTCTTTTCAGCTAAACAGGGCATGATCATGGAAGAAAGGGTTTGAATCATTTAAATCTTAACTCTCTTAATTCATAATAGTAAAAATAATAATAATAATATTAATAATAGGTTTATTTAACGGTTTTCACAGAAATAATTTCACAAAGTGCTTCACAAGAGAAAAGCACGATACACAAAAACATACAGCTAATAAAACAAGGTAAAATAGAATATAACAAATAGAAGTGAAACAGTAAAGTCACAAATGACAGTAAATTATGTAAATAAAAGGAGTTAAACACAAAATTCAGGTCAAACACAAAACTTTGGAGTCGCAAAAAAATGGCTAATTTCGAACAAATTGATCATTATTTAACTGTGTGTGTGAGTTATATGAAGAAGTGGTCATGGAAATGAAGAAATGTGTGTGTGGCGATACACTTCAGCTGTGATAAGTATAAACACTGGTTGGTAAGAAGATGAATGAATACAAAATCACCTTTCAAAATAAAAAAGCTCAAATATGAATTAGACTTCAACTTTTTGTATGAATGTAATCGATATTGCATAAACATGCTTTTAGAACTGTGATAGAATCCCCGTAAAGACTTATAAATAAATGCTGTCCATCTAAGACACATGTGATGTCCAGTTCTCGCTAGGGTTTGGGCTTGGGCGTGAAAATTACACCTGACCCAGACAGAAACCATCAACACATTTTCCCAGTGGGCCTAAGAAATTAACCCTAAAGCTTATTGCATTAAAAACTGCAACTTTTTAAAAAGATTTTATACCAAATTACAGCATTCCTTCATGAGGGTCTCTTATCATATATATGGTCTATGTCTACGTAGAAAACATTTTTCACTTTTGAGCTACGCAATGTTAGAAAATAAAAAGGCATAAATGATAAAATGACTATGAATGTATCTCCTGACACCCGTGGGTGTTTTGTTCAGCCCTATTTTTTCCCGCCTCCTGCGACTCTGAACTCAGCGAACTGTGCGACCGGCAGATTTTCTTGATACGTCAAAGCAGTAAAACCATAAGTGTGATTAATAAGTGCTGCCCTCATAGGTTCACCGGGTCCTGGGTGGCGTCCGCACACACCTCCTAATCATCCTCTGAAATGGAACAGAACCAGTATTTATGCCTGTGATAGTTAGTGGACTTTGTTAATCATGATATGTACATTAAGTTTCTGCTATGAATAAGACTCATAAAAGGAAAACTGGATAATTCTTTGTAAAAATAATCTGATATGTGATTGATTTCTCTGTCTCTGTCTC
The DNA here is from genome assembly GCA_009660295.1 of Lophius piscatorius. Taxonomy (NCBI): domain Eukaryota; kingdom Metazoa; phylum Chordata; class Actinopteri; order Lophiiformes; family Lophiidae; genus Lophius; species Lophius piscatorius. The sequence continues at coordinate 57,328 of VRLP01001608.1, read as the reverse complement.
AGCTCTGGATACCAGGGGGAAGGTGCTGAGGGTGCTGGTGTCGCTGGGGAAGGCGGTCCTGCTCCTGGGTTTCCTCTACATGTTCATTTGTTCCCTCGACATCCTCAGCTCGGCCTTCCAGCTCGTTGGAGGTAAAAACGCAAACAAATAACGCGTGTCTGGAGACACCTTTGGGTGTCCTGATCCGAGTGGGATACGCGTATGATGAAAAATATCTTAGTGGGAAAGCACACATCCTGCTATAAACTAATAATGTGACTAATAAACTAATAATGTCCCCCGTAAGTAACGACAGCATGAATCTGAGGAATGAAGGAATGAAGAATTAAACTTAAACCAACATCAAATACTATATAATCCACACCAGTGTTCTTCCTAACTACTGATATTAACACATACCTCTCTGCCTTAATGCATAAGCACAGTGGTCTGCTGTGATCGACACTGATCAGCCATAACATTATAACCACTGACATGTGAAGTCAGAATAAAGTTGATTATCTTGTTACAGTGGCGCCGGTTAGTGGGTGGAATATATTAGGCAGCTAGTGAGTAGTTTCATTTTATAATAGAATTTGTCCTGAAGTTTTTCACGGAAAATAGTCCATTTGAATTAGAGCCGCTCAACCTTTTGGCAAAGCATGTTTTGAGAATACCTACATGCATAATTCCAAGTCCAAAATACCATAAAAGTTTTACTTATCGAATAACAGCAATGGTTAATGCCTCAACCTCGGTGGCCCTGTTGACAGGCGGTGTCCCCCAGGGCTTAATCTTCGGCCCCATCATGCTGCCTCTGGGTCATAAACAGTCATAAACAGGTTCAGTCCCTTTTTTCAAAAAGAAGTAGTGATTCAAAATGGGCCTAAAAAAACCGTTGAGCAGGAAATGAAAGGCTTAAGTAAGAATGTATGGATAGAAGGTTACCCGCTGTTGTCTGCACCCACAGGAAACATGTCACAGCTCAATTAAAGCTAAAATAATTCACGCATGTTCTGACGGAAGGAGGTTAAAACACAGAGCTGTTTTCTTTTTACACAATATGGAGCAAGTAGCTTTAATCTTGTGGCTGATTGTTGGATATTTTATCCATTCTGTCTTTACTTTGCACTAATTGTTGTGAAACTGCACATGTTCTTACCTTCACCTTCTCCAGGTAAAACAGCAGGAGACATATTTAAGGACAACTCAATTTTGTCCAACCCTCTGGCCGGTCTGGTCATTGGAGTTCTGGTCACCCTGTTGGTCCAAAGCTCATCTACATCTTCCTCCATAGTTGTCAGCATGGTCTCCTCTGGACGTGAGTATGAGCCACACCACAACACAGACACACACACACACACACACGCACACATAATCATGCACAGAAGATGATGATGAAGGTGTGGAGGAGAGGGAGTATGGATGATGAAGGAGATCTGTGTGCTTTGGCAGTGCTAACGGTCCAGCTGGCTGTTCCTATCATCATGGGCACCAACATTGGCACCTCCGTCACTAACACGCTTGTCGCGATGACACAGGCTGGTGAACGCACCACCTTCCGCAGGTAATCCTTTTACATTTGCTGGATTCTTCTCTCTCGACCCCAGAAAAAGGATTTTTTTCAAAATCTGTGTTCAGATGTGATTTACAGGAATATGCAGAGATCCTGTGGACAAATGTTACGTTCACATGCAGAAGAGCTACCAGTAAAAACATTATTTCCCACAATGCTGGATCTGGATCTATTAATCGTATAGAAATGGTTTCTTAGCTTTAAACAGGAGTGACTCAGATTTTGGTTAAATATATTTCACATTTAAATGATTATGATGCAAGAGTTTTGCTACTTCTTTACCGCTTTTTCCTACACAGTAATAATATGTATCTATACGCTGTGAGGAAAAAAAAGAAATCTTTCAAATTTAAGGTAAAATACCGCCAGTTGTGGTTGCCAGAATTTTACCGTAAGAAATACTGTCACCATGTAGAAGAAGTTAAGGTAAATAAGCATAAAAACAGATAGAATATACACTTTTTTATGTTTAAATACTTAATTACATAAAATAAAACAGTAAATTATATAAATGTCTGACTTTTAATCCAGAAATCAACATGATTTCACAAATTTATACCATATATTCTGCATCTTCTGTCTGTCCAAATTATGGAATGCTTCTTACTAAATTGTTACTAAACTTCGTTTTCATACCAAAAAAATATATATATATGTTATTTAGACAGAATAATAATTTTACAGGAATGACCTATTTGTGACATTGGCATTAAACCTTTAATCTTAACAAAAGTTTGTATTTTCACGGTAAAATACTGTGTTTTCCACATATTTTGAACAAAAATAAGAAAAGCAATTTACTGTTTCTTCATTTATGATAATTAACCCTGTCTACTACAGCGACACACATTTGTAATTTACTGTTTTTTGCTGTAGACATTTGAATTTTTTTGAAATTTTTTTTTAACAGTATTCCGTACGATCAATTTTTTATGGTTTAAGTTTAAAAAAAAGTTGCAATTGAATGAATTGTATGTGATTAACTATGTAACTGTTAACAGGTTGACATTATATTTGTTTTTTAACTTGCACATGGTGACATGGGGAATCTTTTACTGATATTTTTTTACAGTGTACCTTTAGAATCATCACCTTATCTCCTTCCAGGGCTTTTGCTGGGGCCACAGTCCACGACTTCTTCAACTGGCTCTCTGTACTGGTGCTTCTGCCTTTAGAGGTGGCTACTGGTTATTTATACAAGGTCACCAAGCTCGTCATCAACTCCTTCAACATCGAGAGCGGGGAGGCCCCGGACCTGCTGAATGTCATCACCGATGTCCTCACTGAATCCATTGTAGAGGTACGTTCTTGTTTCGGACGATGTCGTCCTACCCCCTAACCTTCATGCATGAATTAGACGTTCTTGCTAAAGGTCAGAACAGACCAGGAAATTAACGTAATCAGTAGCAACACTGCATAACAGTAAATTCTACTTATAGGTTTTTTGCAAGACAGGGAACAATTCACACAGGTAGTCATCTCAGACCTTCCACCACAACACGGTCATTCCATAATCTCAGAAACTATAAATGACAGATAACACTTTGCTGTTACACCCATTTTAGCCATACGTTGGTACAAGAGTCACAAGCTAATGAAACCTGAGAGAGTTTTGTCCACCGTCATGGAGGTGATGTTGAGACGTTTGTTATCGCCGTCTATAGGAGATGAGGTGATCAATCCGGTCCGTTTTTTTGTGTTCATCTTTGAGCAGGCTCCCACAGGAATATAATCCTGTGGGAGGAACCGTACGAGCCGGAAGGGTCATGGATTTTCCCAAGACTTTCAGGGAAGCACAAGCAAACATGTTGCTTTCAGGAGAGTCATCTTTAAAAAAAACTATAAAAAGAACCAAAAGTAGACATTGTTGTGATCAGAAACAATTAGCAACAAAGTCTCTGAGTACTTCTCAAAATACGCTGTAGCCGTTAGTCTCTCGCGCCTTTCACTTCAGCGTCTCTGTTCAGCCCACTGAGCTCCTAGCTCCACCATCCCCCAATGATCAATTTTTATCAGTGGCCTGTTCAAAATATGAAGATAAAGATTTACAATTTTTATGTGTGAAGTGAAAGTGAGTATTTTAAAGTGTGTGTGGGGGGTTTCTTAATTAGGAACCCATGTGAAATTCTTTTAATTAGAATTGTCTTTTCTTTGAAGTTGTTTATCTTAATTTTCCGTATTATTTATTTTTATATCAATTTATTTATTTATTCATTCATTCATTCATTTAAAAAAATAAAATAAAAGTTGTTTATCTTAATTTTTATTATCTATTTTTATATTATTTTGTTTATTTATTTATTCATTCATTCATTCATTCATTCATGCATTCATTTATTTATTTAATTAATTTTATTTATTCATTCATTCATTTAAAAAAAGAAAATAAAAGTTGTTAATCTTAATTTTTATTATTATCTATTTTTATATTATTTTGTTTATCTATTCATTCATTCATTCTATTTATTTGATTTATTTATTCATTCGTTTACAAAAAGAAAAGAAAAGTTCTTTATATTTTTGAGATCATTCCATTCGGTTCCTAAAACCCCCCTGAGGATAAAATGTGAGATTTCAGACATAGTTTAATAAATATAGATACTGAACTGAGATTTAAATGAGAGAAACGTAACTAGAGATGAAGTCTCATGTTCAGGAGACTGTCATTAGAAATAATCTCGGGATCTCTTGTTTTTACAAGAATAAGCCATAAATTGTGCGATGGTGAGATTGTACCTTGTTATCAAAACTCATAAATGCTTCAGAGAAATAAGATAACACCCCATAATAATAAAACAGCTGTACATTCCTGCGTCTTCTCTTTGTTTATCTCTGGTTTAGTTGGATGAGTCCGTCATCAGTGCCATCGCCACAGGAGACCCGGAAGCCAAAAATAAGAGTCTCATCAAGAAATGGTGCAAAACCTTCACCAATACAGTAAGACCTCACAGTTCAGCCGCAGACAGACCCGAAAAAAATGTTCCTAAACATCCCAAACCTCACGTCTGTACTGTCAAACCGACGCTGTGTTCCAGACTTTAATGAACGTCACAGTTCCCGGTCCAGAGAACTGCACTTCCCCGTCCTTCTGCTGGGTCGATGGCGACTACACCTACACCCTGAAGAACGTTTCTCAAACATACAACCTCCAGAAATGTGAGATCAGCATCTTTTTTTCTGCTCAATATGAAAGCTGAAAAGCAAAAATCTGTGCAAATCTTCACATCCTGACGTAGGACTTTGTTTCACATTGTTTAAGATGATGTCATCCTCGGTGGACTTCAATGTTTAGGAGTTCTCAATGTTTTGGCAACTTTGTTTTACGTTAAAGTAACCAGGAAAACATCAATTAAGACGGCCTTTGCATCCACTGGTCACTTCTGCAGAACGATGAAGTCTGTTTTTTCTGCGTCTGCAGGCAAGCATCTGTTTGTGGATGTGAGTCTGTCTGATATGGCAGTGGGTCTGATCCTGCTGGCTCTGTCTCTCCTGGTTCTGTGCTCCTGCCTGATCCTCATTGTCAAGCTGCTCAACTCCATGCTCAAGGGACAGGTGGCCTCAATCATCAAAAACATCCTCAACACAGGTGAGCGGCAGAGACACCTGCATAGAATCAAATGCAATAAATATGGAGACTCATGTAGAATGTTTCTGTTTGCAGATTTCCCGTTTCCATTCGGTTGGGTCACAGGTTACATTGCCATCTTAGTCGGAGCAGCGATGACCTTCATTGTGCAGAGTAGTTCGGTTTTCACGTCTGCAATCACTCCGCTTGTTGGTGAGGACATTCATCTTTCATTAATAATTAAATCTCTTCTCTTCACTTGTCGGTTCATCTTCTTTTTTTGTCCTATCAGCGAAAGTTGTGGTGAAGCTAGCTGCAAAAAAAAAATTATTTATTTGCATATTTTATTTCTTCTTCTGTGGCATTTATTCATTTGAAATCTTAGACACTCTTAAAAAAAACACACAAATTAAGAATTGTTTGGTCAAGCATGTTTTTTTTAGCAGTAAAACAATAAATCAGACTTAAAAAATTATTTTGTGACGAAATTTTGTAATTCACGGAAAATAGTCAATTTGAATTAGATCATCTCACGATTTTAGTTAAACATTAAAAGCACTAGTTATTTGATTTAGGGGAAACACTCTCTTCACTTGTTGTGTCCTCACCAAGAAAGTAATTTGGGGGGAAAAAAATGTATTTGAATATTTTATTTCTTTGTGGCATTTATTAATTTAATATCTTAGACACTCTTAGAAACCATAGCAATTACAAATTATTTTGTCAAACATGTTTCTAGAACATCAGACTTATAACCAAATTATATAACCACATTTTGAAATAGTCCATTTTAGCTCAACGTTTTAGTAAAGCATGTTTTGTTTTTTTAAACTAAATGACACTTATTGGACTTATTACTTAATTATTTTATAGACTTTTTTGGTTTTCAGTGAGTATGTTAGTCACATGCTAACATGCCAGGGGGGAAAAAATCCTACTTCTCGAATAGAACTATCGCCATGGTTAATGCCTCACCCTTGGTGGCCCCTTTGACCTGTGGTGTCCCCCTGGGCTCCATCCTTGGTCCCTTCCTATTTGGCATACACATGCTGCCACTGGGTCATATTATAAACATGTTCCGTCAAGTGGCACACATTTTTCAATCAGAAATAGTGACTCAAAATGTGCTAAACTAAACTGTTGAGCGGGGCATTAAAGGGTTTTAAACAGAACAGTCAAAGGAAGCTTTGGTAGTTGGAGAGAAGAAAAAAAGAGTGAGAGAGTAAATATATCTATGTTTTTTAATTGGTGAAATTGTGATAACTGCAAAGACAAACATACTGAAGATGAGCACCAATTAAGTATCCCCTTATTAAGGATTTATAAATGATTTGTACGTAGTTTTAATCATTAATAAGTTGCCATAACTCATTAGATATGAGGGGTATCAGAGACCTGATGCTTGCCAAATAGTGAGCACACCCATCTGTACTGCTAACGTGATATTGCCAAATAATGACCCACGTTGATAAATTGAGAGTTATGTTATAAGCTGCTTATAAACGTTAACTAATGAGTTATAAAGCCTTTACGACTTCATTTTATGACCTAATTCTAGTAGTAGTAGAAAATATGTCACATTTGAAAATATGTCACATTTGTTTGAACAGGTATTGGTGTCATCAGTATTGAACGAGCATACCCGTTGTCTCTGGGGGCAAATATCGGCACAACCACTACGGCGATCCTGGCAGCCATGGCGAGTCCCGGGGACAGACTGCCTAATGCTCTACAGGTCAGTGGTTCACATAAATAATCATGGACACATAAAATGACATGGAAATTGGATTCTTTTATTGAAAATACCAAAACTTTTTTTTCTTGTAATGTTAATTTTACCTGCAGTCCACTAACAACCTAACATAAGAAAGTGTTGGAAGTTGCATCATTTATACCTGATATAGCGTGAAGACTTTATTCCCTCAGAACTCCAAGGGACAATAATACACTTATGAAGTGAATCAATACAAAAAATGTTTTATTTTATATAATATTATGTAAAATAATGACAAAAAAAAGAAAAAAGAATGACTGAATCATATCATATCATATTTTTTTTCTTAGAGGTTTCTTCAAAATAGCAAGTAATTAAAACCAGGTATAATAATTGTTTTTAATTTAGCTAAAAAGTTTACCTGCTGTTTATTGGAAATAGAATTTTAATGGACGAAATACAAACTAGAGCACACTATCTTTTTTTTCCAGGAAAACTCTATGGGAAAATTAAAGCTATGAGTAAAACGATTGTCTTATTTTATAAAATAGAATGTGACAGAATAGTTTGTAGAGAAAAATAATGACTGAATCATATCTTCTTCTTTTTTTCGTGGAGGTTCCCTCAAAATGGCAGAAGATATTAAGAACAGTTATCATATAAAAAAAAAAGTGTACATTTTTGTAGCTAAAAGGTTTACCTGCTCTTCATTGAAAATATAACATCATGAAATGTTGGAAGTACCAAATACCAAATGAAGCAGATATTTTGTCCAGGAAAGTTATCGATACAAAAGTGTTTTATTTTGTAACAAAGTCTGTAATAATGGAGAAAAAAACTACGTCTGAAGAACATGTGTTGATGGTTTCTCTAGATCGCCCTCGTGCACTTCCTGTTCAACATCTCTGGCATCCTTCTGTGGTATCCAATCCCCTTCACCCGCATCCCGATCCGGCTGGCTAAAGGCCTGGGCAACATCACCGCCTCCTACCGCTGGTTTGCGGGCATCTACATCATATCCTGCTTCTTCATCTTCCCACTCTTCGTCTTCGGCCTGTCGATGGCTGGCTGGCCGGCGCTGGTCGGCGTCGGTGCACCTCTGGTCCTCCTGCTGATCATCGTCGCAGTGATCAACACACTGCAGAAGTGGAAACCGGAGTGTCTGCCTTCACTACTGAGATCCTGGGACTTCCTGCCTCTCTGGGCCCACTCCCTCGCACCCTGGGACAAAGTAGTTGGTGTGATAACGGCTAAATGCTGTTGCTGCTGCAAATGCTGCCACACTGCTGCCGACGACCAGGAGCAGATGGAGAAAGACGCCCTGGAGCGGAAGGAGAAATTCCACCCAGAGGTGTACGACAACCCGGCAATGAGTGCAGAGATGGAGGTGGGAAATGAGATAAAGATTGAGCCACAGATTACCAAAATGACCCGGCTTTAAGATTTTTGTGCATGTTGTTCACAAAGTGATTTGAGGTCATGGCACAAAACAAAATTAGTTGAAAATCTTAAATTTGTATAATATTTTTGTTGTTGAGTTCAGTAGATCCTTCAGTTTAGAATAGGGTTCAGAGGATAATTCCATCTCGTAATGAATCAAGACTCCGGCTTTATTAATGAGTAGTATCCATAATGTGGGAGTATGAATATGAGTATTTTGTTTGCGGTGTGCGGTGTGTGCGTACAGTGTGCGGATGTCTACTTCAGCGGTCTCTTACGAACATCCATTGGTGACCCTGAGGCATAAAGTTCAAGTCCAATAATATTGTATGATTTCCAGACCTTATTAACCTTATTCAACCTCCTGTTGAAGTTGTAAATCCCAAGAACTCACAAATATACATGTTCACAGTTTTGTGCACCAGAGAACTTGTGTAGTAATTTGTAGGTATTGATTTTAATGGGATATTTTTCATTCGTCGTGGCAGAGATGAAGATTCCATTTTTAACCATAATAGTGAGCATGGTAAACATAAAACCCAACTTAAGATTTGTATGTAAGCAGGTTTAATGTTAGAATTCATCTCAAAGCACCTTTCTGGGCTGCTTGCATGAAATTATATCTTTTCATATTTTATTTCTTTGGAGCATTTATTAATTTAATATCCTAGACACTCTAATTTGACCATCATATGATCGTTTTTTTTGGTGCAAGCATGTTTTTATTTGGCAAAATTCAATTCAATTCAATTCATTTTAATTGAATTTAGTTACATTGAAAAAAAAATGTAATTAAATGAAATAATTTTTTATTAAATTCAATTAAATGTATTTAATTTAATTTATTCAAATCAGATTTATAAAATTAATTCATGATGAACTTTTGTATTTTATTATAAAAAATTAAATTAGATCAACATTTTGGCAAAAGCTTGTTTTTAGAAAAACTATATGACTATTATTAGACTATTTTTTAGAAAAAAGTCAAATTTTTTTTTTTACATAATTCTGTTTAGGAAGTTCTCTCATGCTTTAATGGACCAAAAACATCTTACTTATTGAATAGTATTTTCTCAATAGTAATGATTAATGCCTCCTCCCTGGTGTCCCCTTTGTCCTGTGGTGTCCCCCAGGGCTCCATCCTCGGCCCCTTACTCTTTAGCATATACATGCTGCCACTGGCTCATATTAAGAACAGGTTCAATCACCTTTTTAAATAAGAAATAGTGACTCAAAATGTGTTAAGGCAAACAGTTGATCGGGACATATAAGGAGTTATTAATTAATTAGGTCTTAATGGACTGTGTGGACAGGAAAACTGTCTGATGTTTCTCTAACGTTTCCAGAGGGTTTAAGAGCATTTCTGCATTAATTTTAAACTAGAATAAATAAAATCAGTTACGATTAGATTCACACAGTAAAAGTTTTGATTCGACTTCGACTGTTTCGATTTTTTTTCTTTTCTTTTCTTTTTTTTACAGAGAAAAACACATTGATATCACATCGTTTTAAGATGTAAAAATTGTTTTGTAATTGAGAAGGATAATTGTATTCAAGGAATATGTAGATGTAATTTAGATGAATGTTCATCTACTGATGTATTTTTGACTTTTAATGTTGAGTTGTGCTCGGTGCAACAACGGCAACCTATGTGAGTATTTAAAATAAAAGAGTGAATATCATACTGTTGGAACGATTCTCCGCTCTATTTTCTCCGCTCACATGGCAGAAAAACATTCCACTTATCGTTTCAAATGATCCCTCATTAGCAAAACTGCTGACCCTGCAATAGGGGAATGACAGGAGAATATTTATTGCTACACTATTAGTGGTATCTAAAGATTTTTCTGAGGATAACAGGGGGAATGAAGAATTATGACCCAAAAGAAACGGAGTAGAGTTCAGGAGAGTTAGCTCTCCGCTCTGTAGCGCAAGGCACCATAAATGTCGCTGACCTTCATATTATCAGTTTTTTCATTCAAAAATGTTTTTGCAATTATTGCCTTCGAGGGATTGATACTCAGTAATTGGTTCCATGAGACACTTTGTTGAAACAACTGTTGTAACGACTGTCATACTGTCACATGTCGCCATACCGTGTGCAGATTATCAATATGTCAATACTGAGGTTACACAAACGTTTAAGAACAACCAGGAGGCAGTTTCCTCATTAATATCTGATACTCTAACTGGCACACGCTACACATTATTTATTTGTAGTTACTTTTAATAATCAAACACAAAAGAACAGAGAAATGAAATGAAGATGGAAAAAACAAAAATTTTAATCTTATTTATCAGTTGTTTGGTGTTAAATAAAAACTACTGCAGCCTCAAACACCTCAAACACCTCAAACATGAGCTTGTGGCAGTGTTCCCGAAGAATCCCGAAGAAGTTCTGTGATATCCCTGGATTCAAGTGTTACGACGGCCTTCCTCATATCCCCCAGCAGATTTTGAGTGGATTTCAGGTAACTGTGACGGCCACTCTGGAATTTTCAAGGGCTCTTCTGAAACTAAGCCATGGTGGACTTTGAGGTCCGCTTGAGATAATTGTCCTTCTGGAATGTCCAAGGATGCCCAAGCTTCAGCTTCCTCACAGATGGTAGGACATTTTCTTTGAGGATTTCCTGATACTTGATTGAATCGATCATACCTTCTACATTCTGCAGGTTTCCAGCACCCGCCGTTTCTCACTGCAGGTATGATGTTATTTTAGAAGATGCCTCATTTGGTTGTTTCATCCCAGAACTTCAAAGGAAATGTCTTACCATCTGTGACGAGGCTGAAGCTTAGGCGTCCTTGGACATTCCAGAAGGACAATTATCTCAAGCGGACCTCAAAGTCCAGCATGGCTTACATTCAGAAGAGCCCTTGAAAATTCCAGAGTGGCTGTCACAGTGCTGCAGCGTCACCAGTCTGTCAGCGAATGAGTGGGTGAGTGAGTGGGTGAGTGGGTGATCAGGGGAGTGAGTGAGTGAGTGAGTGAGTGAGTGATCGGGTGAGTGAGTGAGTGAGTGAGTGAGTGAGTGAGTGAGTGAGTGGGTGGGTGGGTGAGTGAGTGAGTGAGTGACTGAGTGAGTGAGTGAGTGGGTGGGTGAGTGAGTGAGTGAGTGAGTGGGTGAGTGAGTGAGTGAGTGAGTGGGTGAGTGAGTGGGTGGGTGAGTGAGTGAGTGAGTGAGTGAGTGAGTGAGTGAGTGAGTGAGTGAGTGGGACACACCTGTGGATCTCTGTTATCTGAGCTCACATTGTTCTTCATCCTTTTCACAAGGAAATCATTTCATCCATCCACCATGTGATTTCATGTCTCCTCTTAACTAAATCTAATTTGGTCTGTTTTCACAGAATCTTTAAAATGTTATAAGCTTTTCTCATGAGCACTTAAATCAAGACTAATGGCGAATTACAAACACATTTTTCTACTTATGGGACTACAGACACAGTGATGTGTGGATTAATGACAGCATAATCAGCGATCCCTCACTAAACAGCATAACCTGCCAGTACAAGGCTTCTTTAAATATACCACACACACTCACACTGAGTTGGACTCAGAAGATTGAAACAGCATGACACGCGCATCTCTACCACAATTCTTTTTTTTTTTATTTTGCAACCTTAACCTTATTGATTTATTAGTATATAAATGTATTAATTAATTTAATATCTAAGACGTTCTATAATCAAGTATAAAATGACAAATTGTTTCTTCAAACATGGACCTTTTCTGTCTCGTCTTTTCTTTTTATAAATATGGCTTGTTAAAATTATTTCATTATGAAATTTTCTATTCCATGAGAAACGGTCAATTTTAAGTGTTTTTGTGATGCATCTTTTTAGAAAACTATTTGACCGTTATCATTTGACTTCTTTGTTGTATCAAGTTACATAATTCTGCTTAAATATGCTTAAAAAATTTTACTTATTGAAAGCCATGGATACTGCCTCTTCTTCCGTGGCCCTATTGACGTACAGTGTACTCCAGGGCTCCGCACTTGGCCCCTTACTCTTTTTCACATTCACACTGCCACTGGGTCATTTTATAAACTCATTCAGTCAAGTGGTACACATTTTTCAATAAGAACAATATTCCAAAATGTGTTCAACTAAAAAGCTGAGCAGGTCATCAAAAGGTTCAGATAATCTTATTACACATCGTCTATTTGTATCAGCTGGCGCTGTGTCATCAAAATGAAAATATTCCGAATGTCTGGTCCATCATTTTATGCAGATTCCTCTTGTAGAATTAAAAGTTGAATTACCTGGGAAAGGTAGGACTGGATAAGTTTTCCCAACAGTGTTCCAAAACTTTCATTGAATTTGAATTTACCTAAAGGAATAACATAAATTTAGATCATGATGGTGTAACCTGATCAGAGGATAAAGTCATACATTCTTGTATGTCTTGGTCTTCATGTTACGTTCAGGGACACAAACAATGTTTAACATAAAATATATTTTGTCATTTTGAAAGTATATAATCTTTTAAGTGTCCTGTCCAAGCACTGCCACGGATTATACTGGATGAAAACATCAGCGCAAATCCGTTGGACTGACCAACGCTGCCATCTAGTGGCACACATGAGGAACGCATCAGCCCAAAGAAGTCAAACCACGTGACTATTTCTAAACGTTGAATGCTGTAACAGACTGTTGGCGATTATGTAATTCTTTCATTTAGTGCATGCTCACTGTCTGAAAGAGAATCTTACAAATAGGAAGGACAGCTAATATTTTTATACTGAATATCACATCACGGCTTGTACTTGTATGACGTCACTACCAGAGAAACCCTCAGCTATGGCATTAAAAACTGCATGTGCCACAAATCTAATATCTCAGAAGATCTGATGAATAAATTCTTAAATGCTTTTCTTTTTTTTTTACCTTCAACTCGTTATTTTTGATTTTAGGAAGTATTAATTTGTTACTTATTTGTCCTTATTACATTGATTGCTGATGTTCAAAAAATAAACTCAGTTCAATTCATTTTATACGTTGTTTTCTTGAATATTCAAATACTCTTATGGATGAAAAGTATTCTGTCTGCTAAATATTTTCAAACTAAAAATCCCAACATGGACAGTAGCCCATCCATCAGCTACCTTGAAAAGGAACACGGGACTTTGAATGTTTTTTTTCTTCATTAAATATTTGTATTTTTTGTTAATTATTATTGCGCGATGGATGTCATGTTGTTGTTTTTTTAATCCTGTTGCTTAGACGAACTCTAAAAAGTTAAATATTTCTCCAAGAATTAGTAAAGAGCTCAACTAAGATAAACTTTAAAAACTCAGAAATATCTCATAAATCCTTATATTGCCACATGATGATAGTACGTGTAATTATGAGTCACATGGCGCATTTAACCAGGACCGCCACATCATCTTCATGAGTTGCCATTACGTATGTTGTTTAAAGCTTGTTTCCATTATTTGAAGTGTCAGAAAAGAGTGAGTGCAGGTTTATAGGCATGTTTGGCTTTTAACTAAGGTTGTTTTTTAAAAATATTTTGCTTGTTTTTAACGAGAAGTGGTTTTTATTCTTTGGTGCCTCTGCTTGGCATGCAGTCTTTTGAAGCATTTAAAGCTCAACTATATGGTTAGCACATTTTTTATCTCTATTTCTTATTAAATAATGAATGCCCCTTGACCGAACCTGTTTTTAGTATCACCCGGTGGCGACATGTATATGCTAAAGAGTAAGGGGCCGAGGATGGTACCCTGGGGGGAATAATTAAGATATGCAAAGAAACATTTTTCCATAGTCTTTTTTCTTTTTGAGGACAGTAGAAGGTTATTCCACTGTATTTTTTTCTGTCTGTTCAGCACTTTGATGACCCACTGTTGTAAATGTGCTATATAAATAAAACTGACAAAAACAGAACGAAACAACAATTCCACATATCAAAATAATTTATTTTTCCTCAAACGCAAAGGCAATATGTGGTTACAGACATGACAGATAATTGCAGTTCTGCTTTGCATTTCACACTCACTGTACACTACCACCATCAATTCACTACTGCTAAAACAACAGTACCTCTATGGTGTCACTACTCTACCTCCCACTTTCACTAGAATTACTTATCACCATATACAAACATCTATACATTAAAAGGAATACATTTGCACTTCTAGCATCTTTCACTGCAATATACAATAAAGAAGAATAACATATTAACAACAAACATGACAACAATGATGTTGTAGTGGCTACTACATCTTCACAGGCTCGTGTTTATAAATGCCTCACTCAGAAAGCATGGGGGAGGCCTTTCCATACAGGACCACCAGAGATGGACGCTTGTGCAGGGATCTGTGGCTTCAAAAAAAAAAAAATCCATCTAGCATCATAACATGCACATTTTTTTGTGTGTGTGATTTTCTGCTCTTTCATGTGAAAAGAAAATTCCAATGATGGTGAAAGAGGAGTCTTTAACTTAAAAGGGGAGGCGTCCATAGTAGGCGCTGTATGCAGCAACAATGCCTGCAGTCTCAGCCATCTCGTCACAGGCGTCGATCAGCTCACACACCTCTTTCAGACTAGAGGGGCAGAAGATAAATGCTGATTTAGGAGACCTTTCAAGCACCACGTTTGACAGTTTATTAGCTAAGAGAGTGTGGAACATACGGCAAATTATGGCCTAGTGTATCTATTTTGTCCAATTCAAGTAAATAAGTGTACCTCTCCAGCTGCAGGAGTGAGAGTTCTCCTCCTGGAGCTCTCTTTCTCCTCAGGATCACAGCAGCCAAGTCTCTCTTCATGACCACGTGAGGGGCTGTGGGAACAGACGTCACAAACTCAGAATGTTTGACTTTACAGTCACGCAGAAAAGTCAAATTTCTCTCGAACACAACGCAATAATAATTCAGTCGGGAAAGTAAAATTTTGCTTACCCTCAGTGCTGGCCAACTCTGAAGATGAGGATGAAGGAGGGGACGAATCCGAGGCAGACTCGGAGGCCGCAGAGTCGGACTCCGATGAGGAGGACTCAGAAGAAGAGGACTCAGAAGAAGAGGACTCAGAGGATGAGGAATCAGGAGAAGATTCGTCTGAGGAGGAGTTGGAATCCGATTCTGAGGAGCTGGAGTCGGACTCCGAGGATGAGGATGAATCGGATTCCGAGGAAGTATCCGAATCTGGGGATGAGGGGAATGATTCATCCTCAACAGCAGCTGAGGAGGAATCGGCTGCTACAAGGTCATCAGCGGCGGGGTCAGAAACATCGTCGTCAGCAGGGTCCACAACGTCCTCTGGTTCAACAGCTGAGGGTGACAGAAAATGACAGTTTGATATTTGCTATAAGTGCTTACATTATTCCAGAAAAGCGTAGAGGGCAACATTAGATATCAAATCAATGCTGAGATGGGTTTGTGCTTACCGCCCATGGACCAGCACACTGACAGGAAAGCACCGATGAAGAGTAGAGTTAGAGTCTTCATGATGCCTTGTAGGTGGTGTCTTGCTGTAGACGAGATGCTTTTTCAACTGCTTGCTCTTCGTAGCGTTCCTTCGATGTCTTGTTCTGTTTTTTAACCAAATTCAGGGTCAATATATACTGAAGTCCTCCTCCTCCGTCAGACCAGGCCCATGCAATGCCACAACTCTCTGATTGGCTGGGGAATCAAATATCAATGCTTCCGCTTCCAGTTTTCATCAAAGCTTTCAGAAACACCCACGCTGCTCTGGCGCAGAGTCCAAAAACTCATTCACCCGTACATAAAGTTAGTCCACCACAAACATTCGTGGCATCCACTTGTACATATAGGGCACATCCGCTGTGTAAACATGTAAGTATGAATGTATGTAAGATTTCTCCTGACATGAAAGTAATTCCAAAGCAGTAACTGGAGAATCGTTACAGTACATCGTGACATCACTGGATTCCCCTTCTCTATACGCATGTACAAACACACACATAAACATACACACTGAACGCACACACATAAACATACACGCTGAACGCACACACATAAACATACACGCTGAACGCACACACATAAACATACACGCTGATAAATATTTCACCCGTCATTTTTAAGAGCTCATATCAAAGTTGCAGCAGAGTTGCAGAACTGAGGTCTTAAAATAGGCTCTCTCTGTGTTTTTAGGATGAACTGAATGGTGTTTTTCTCATCCTTTCTCCAACAAAAATGCTATTATTTCCCTGCCAATAATTTTCTGAGGTCAGACCGAATCACTTTTATTCTTGTCTTGTTTACAAATCCATGCAACCCCTTCAAGTTTCTTCGCTCTCGTCAATGGAGTATAAATAATATAGGAAAAAGCCCCGAAAGTCCAGACCAGAGGTGTGATTGATCTCTATAAAATACCCTTAAAATAAGACTGGACTTTATTCAGGGACACCCGCTGTAGAGTCGCCTCTTTCTTGGATTGTCTGTTCTGTGACTGCTGTTATGTTACAACACTCCATGCCCCAAATGTGATCTCCCACCCCCACAGACCTCAAACTATAGTCCGGGCTGAACACAAGCTACTAATCGAGCGACACAGAGCTGCAGTGAGCCTCGTAATGTGACAGAGCTTAATTAGAGTGTTGCGGAGTCCCACCAGAACCGCAGTCAGTCCCTATTTACAGACCCATCCCGCTCCATGCAGCTGTTGACCAGATCCAGCCATGGCCGGGGTTTGCCAATGCCAGCGAGCAAACCAATGCCTCGCTTGTTGTATTTCAGCATATAGTATATACAGCTAAATATAGGCAAACCCCCATGTTTTGGATGCATGGCATTACGCATGTGGGTTTGGATGCAGCTCTCTGTTTGTGAAAAAACTGTTCAAGCTTGGCTTGAGCTGTGGTTTTTAATTTCAAAAGTGGTATTTGGAGACCTGAATGTTGTTGTACCTTAAACACTGTCTAGATAACTAAACATTTATGCAGACATATTACCTCACATAATTGTCTCCGAGTGCCCCTTGACACATTCATCTATCATGCAGTCAGAATTCTCTGCTGCTGCAGAATGACCCTGGTCTTCTTCGTATTCCTAATGTTATTCCTGGTGTTTGGTATTTGTGTTGGAACACACGCTGTGTAATTTCAATGTCTGCTCTAGCATCCCTTTTTGAGGATGCATTTCACTGCATGGGGAACGCAGCCGGACAAAAAAAGTTCCACAACATCCCTCCATGGGCAGGAATTACAACGGCTAGGCTAGGGTATATAGGTCACTCTGTTTTTTTTGCATCTACCTATTAAAATCAAAGTTTTTAACGTTTTCACGTATTTTCTGCCTGTGCAGCAGACACAAAAATGCAAACAAACAATATGATCGATGCTATCCTTTTTATGAGCATGGCAATAAATTCATAATGTAGGCTAAATAAACATCTTTGACATAATTTCATCAGTCATCATCACAGGTCAAAATGTGCTTTTTTCGATTTTTTGTTGAATGAGGATAGAAACTAAAGGTCCCTGCATTGGTGGGAATAAGTTATGTATGTGATCACTTTTGTTCGTTTGTCTGGAAAAATTGTTGATGGCTTTTGTTGATAATTTATATAATTACAGAGGGGGGGGGGGGGTTACTGATACTGATTGTGGATAACATTAAATATCAAAGGTGGTAGATCTGTCTTTTTAGAAAACCCTTTAAGCTGATCTCTTCATCCACAGTTGCGCTCCGATCATAGAGTGTGATAGGGGAACAGGGATATCAGTTTCTTTATTGTAAACAGCATTATATTCTTGAAAAGTCATAAGTTTCTGAAATTAAGGAAGCGCAATTTGTTCATCAATTAAAAAAATTTAAAAATTGTGACACCCTATCTCGTAATTAACTACAAGAGGAGTCCGATTTTTTTTAGGTGGTGAACGCTATGCGCTTCCGCATGAAATAATAAATAAATACAGATAAAACTGTCAGTAGATTAAAAACATTAATATTTCTTCCATAAACTCAAAGATATTAACAAACAAAGTCAAACATTATCATAATAAACATCAACAAACATTAGCACGCACATGCTAGCGTTACCTTGCTAGCATTAGCTTGTTAGCATTAGCATCAATTAACTTTATTTCCGCTCTTTCTTCATTCTAAGTAAAGGTGACTGGAATACTGGAATAGAAGACAGAAGAGATACAGTCTGTGTCAGAGCGTATCCTGTATGACTTCTTCAAAATAAATTTGGATAAGTTTATGGAGATGTTGTGGCTACAAATGATATCATGTGAAAGCTTCACTCACTCATTTTGCTGTGATTAGCTTGTGGATTCTTGATCGATAGGGGCTAAAATCCATTTAGTGCGTCCACCTTCATTTAGACCCATGACAACAGAATTTTTTCCATCCTTAAGTCCAAGTCCAAGTTATTTTGGAAAAGAAAAACATGATTCCAAAAATAAATCAAACAAAAATATATTAAAAATAAAGGTAAGTGAAAGACACTTACACTTACCGGAACATGCTGAGTCCAAACTCCGTACCGGCAAAATAAAGGACCTTAATATGTACATAATGTTTTCCTGTACAAATAATGTAAAAACATCAAGAGAATAAATCAATGATCAATATATGAAGTAATCAATATTATAAATGTATACATCATTTTATCTTAATTTATATTATCTTTACCTTAATTTTTCTAAAAGTTAGTAACTGTTTTTTTTTTTTTTAGAGGGGGCCTTTTACTTTGATAGGAAAAAATGCACATCACATTACATTACCAGGAAGTACTGTTTGAAATAAAATAGGACATAAATGTGTTTGTGATCAAGCAACTTCCTCATTATAATGTTAATTATTACCACACATTTCAAATAATTATTGAAATTATATAAATCTAAATGTGTAATCATTGATTTTACAGAAAAAAATATTTTTATGGTGCTTTGCATGATTGCACATTTTAACAACCATCCCCTTTGATTTTATTTAAAGAAAAAAATCCAATATTTAAATTATTTGAGCAGTTTTTACAGGAAAATTATCACGTAAAAATGTGACATTATCACGTTATAACGTGAAAATTCTCACATAAAACAGGAAAATTCTCCCCTTATACCATGAAAACTTTCACATCAAAAGTATGAAAATTATCTCTCAAGTTAACGGTGAACATTTCATGCAAAAACATGAAAATTATCATAAAGTTTAACATGACGTGTACGGTGTAATGTGATACTGATTTTTTTTTCTGGCTTCTGTATAAGCATCAGTTAAAAAGCAAAATTCAAACCAGCAAAATATATAGACTTTTTATAGAGAGACAGCATGACAAATCACACTTTTCAGATATTTTCAGATCAAATTTCAGATTTCAGATTGAAATTTAATTTGAGGCGTTCAATCAGGGGGATTGCTTGTCCGATGTAGTGAATTGGAGACTTTTCGGGGATATACCCTTTCCGTCGGGGACGACAGAATAGGCCTAGTAATCTCTCTGTTTTAGTCTTACAGGCTGAGTCTGTCGACAAACCCAGATGGCAGGCGACACAGTGTATTTCCATCTGGCCTGTGAGAAACGTCCACCTGCCAGGCTTTTCCAATGCTGCCGGATACATCTGCTTGGCAGAACAACACCGCTAATTATACTGGTCCCAGCCTGAGCTTGAAATCCCCTTCCAGCCTGAGAGAATATTTTTGGGGTAAACCCAAACTCATTCACCCATGATGCTTAAAGTCTATCTGCTGTTTATTTCTAGACATTTTATTGCTTAATACTCTCCTATTTATAGACCGATATGTATGTATTAAGTCATCCGATTCATTTTTAAATCTGACGACCTGCTTTTGACCTTGTGTGATCGCCGCCTCTGAACTTGTTCGTTGGAGGCTTCGTGTTAGTGCACACGATGTTGTTCACCACGCTTTCCCACTAGGATGAATCATACAAGATGTGACTGCACCTTGACTTCCATGTCTTCCCTGTGTGCTCTCTGTCACTCTCTCTGAGGCCGCTGTGTTGTGGTTATGGCAATAACTTAAGTAGATGGACTAACAAACTCTTGTAGCAATTTGTGGCCAGTGACCTGTGGTTTGGTAAGCAGACCGCAGACAGGCTCACACCAGCGTAAACAGACAAAAACATAGGCTGATATAACGTCACCTTACACAGTTTCACACAGGAAACAAACAAACACGTGGTCAAACTCTCCTCGCAGGAGAAAGAAGCCACATCAGACCATTTTTGGCTATTTTATTTAATATATATGAATGATTTTACATTTGTTTTTGTGGTCTTACAACTCTGTTTTGGCTTCAGCCCCCGCCTGCTTCACCTCCTGAAAAACACAAAAGTGTAATAAGTGATACAGCAGATAATAGAGCCCAGTGAGAACATGTGACACTTGAAACAAGGTTACCTCAAGACTGTGTATTCGTTTGTATATTTGTTTGCTAGTATGCTCCACTGTTTGCATTTATGCCCTAATCAACCTATTTCCTCTTTTCCATTCGTCTCAGCATCAGCATTTGCATTTCGTCATCATCATTTATGCGTCTTTTCTGCACATCCTATACCTCCATCAAATCCGGATTTCTTGTCCATGTGAGCCTCACACTCTGTCAACGCTTCAGTCCTTTTCCATAATCGCTTCATGATATTCAACCTGGTGTACATTCTACTCTTTAAGGGAAGTCTCTTCCATCAATCTTCTTCTTCTTCTTTCAGCTGTTCCCTTCAGGGGTCGCCACAGCGGGTCATTTGATTCCATCTGGACCTGTCCTCCTCATTGCCACCGTCTCTAAACCATTCAGCACAGATGCCCCATACTACCATCTTGTTAACCTTTCCCTTCACTTCTGCTGCTAACCTTCTGTCACAGATAACTCCTCACATTTCTCTCCACCCACTCCACACTGCCTGCTTCTGCACCTCTTTTCCACACTCCCCCATCGCTCTGAACAGTTGACCCCAAGTCCTTAAACTCCTGCACCTTCTCCACCTCTACTCCATCATCCTCACCTTTCCTCCTGCCTCCCTTTCATTCACAAACATGTCTTCTGTCTTACTGCAACTGTCCTTCATTCCTCTTCTCTCCAGTGCATACCTCCACCTCTCCAGGTTTTCCTCCACCTGCTCCCTACTCTCACTACAGACGGTGGCGGAGACACCTGCCTAACCTCATCTGTCGACCTGTCAATCACCATAGCAAACAGGAAGGGGCTCAGAGCCGAACCTTGGTGCAGTCCCACCTCCACCTTGAACCCGTCCGTCACTCCTACTGCACACCTCACTCACACATATCCTGTACCACTCTAACAAACTGTAAATTGTGCTAAGATCAATCTACGTGTTACAAGAACTCATCGGAAAGACCACAGAGAAGGTAAACCTTCTCCAGCTGATTAGTTTGTCAGAAAAACTGCAGCATCTTAGCTCAGCTCTGATGGCTTCTCACCTTCAGCTCTCCTCGGAGGAAGGACTGGCAGAAGTCACGCACTCGTTCAGCAGAAATCTCTCCCTCAGGCAGGAGCCACTTCATGTCAGAGTCACCGTCGTAGATGCCAACGCGTGGCAGGTCCTGGGACTTGAGGCCAAAGTAGCCCAGTGACTTTGAGTTGGACTTGACGGCTCCATTAATCAGTACAAACAGGAACTGGAACAAAGTTATTCACATAAATGTAGCTCATTTTGTAAAAATCCCTAACTGAGCCATTTCACAAATCCCTGTGAACTAGTCCTGTTCTGTGAATCACACAGTCTGATATAAAATGAAAAGCGTCCAGGTGGATCACGCTGGAGTCTCACCTTGCCTGTGAACTCTGGAGCCAGAGCTCCCAGTCGTGCCTTGAGCTCAGCATATTCCTCAGTCCCTCTGTTAACGAAGAGCAAGAGGTGGGACTTCACGTCTGAGTTGAAGAGGCCGACTGCTGTCTGAGAGGGACGAAGAGATCAGCAAACATCAAGAACGAGGTTGAGTCGGGAGAAATTATGTTTCTAATAATCACTCACTATCTTCTTTATCAGAGGCGTCTCACCTAAACAACAGGCTTCAACAGGAAACATCAATATTTTTTAGAAACTGTTGATGCACAATGTTCCGCAACATTAGAACCATTATCCGCTATTCGTTTTGTTGCTGACGAATTTGGTTTGGTGTAGAGCTTTATGTATACCAAGAGAAACAAGTCGGCATTTATCACATACAGAAGCGCTTTGCTGTCATGCCATAAAATAAAAAATATCAGTATCATGTTATAACGTGATCATTTTCAAGTTCTTACATGATAGTTTTCACATTATTACGTGATCATTTTCACATTTTTACAGGAAAATTATCACGTTATCGTAAACATGATCATTTAAAAGCGTGAAACTTATCAGGTTATAACTTGAAAATTACAATTTAAAAGTTTGTTATGTTATAACGTAAAAATGATCTTTTAACAGCGTGAAAATTATCACGTTATAACGTAAAAATTATCATTTAAAAGCGTAAAACTTAGCACGTTATAACATAAAAATGATCATTTAATAGCGTGAAACTTATCACGTTATAATGTGGAAATTATCACGTAGAAACATAAAAGTTATCCATCATGTTATAACGTGAGAATTATCATGTGAAAACGAGAAATGTATCACGTTTATAAAGTAAAAATGATCAAGTTATAACATGATAATTACCATAAATTTACCAGCATGAAAGTTATTAGGTTATAACGTGATACTGAATAATTTTTTCTGGCATGACTGCAAAGCATGTCGGCCATTATAACTTTAACACGTAAAAATATGAATAAATTGAAAATTCTTCATGAGTTCTACTTTCATGTGTCAATTCTGAATAATAGGTAAGTATATACGGTTTATAAATTGAATAAAAGGGATGATTGAAGGTATTCAAAGGTTTTTTTAATAGGAAATATTAAAATGTAGAAAGTCTAATTCTATCCATTCAAATATTTGTTTTCCTCTAGATGGCATTTTTTGATAATCGCATACATTTTGCATTTCAAGTAGAAAATTCAAGCATTAAGCGATAAATGGCAGTTTAACCACCACACAGAAACATTGAAATGAAAACTTAAGTAAGGCCTACCACTTGGTTGTATTCCGTGATGAATCGGACCTCATTGATGGTGATGAAGTTCACAAGACCGTCAGCTTCTAACTTCTTGACCTTGGCAAGATCAAGGTCCTCCCGGTTGTTATCGACCTGGCTCACAGGACACGCATAATAATCCCCATCTTTTCAGTGATACCTCATGCAGATAAAATGATGCTCAGCCGTGATGGCGTAGATTACCTTTCTGAAAAGCGTGATGGTGTCTGAGGAGAGGCCGTAATCGGCCCACACCTCCTTCATGGTGCAAACGGCTACAGGGACTGAGTCGACTCGCTTCGCAGCAGCGACGAGCTCCTCGTAGCCATGACTCTCCTCTCCCTGAGACACAAAGAGGAAAGACAGTTTGAACTTGTGTCATCTTACCCTGTGCTTCCCCCCATATTTAGTTTTTCATGATAATGTCGTGTGTAATAAATCTGATGTCATTTCTTTTTCTGTGAAGTTTGTGGGAAGTGGTGGCGGCCAATCAGTGGGTTAGAATGGGTCGTCCGTCAATCTGTGGTTTATCGTGACAACTCAAAAAATATCATATAGATCATATTCAAATGTTAGAACCCTATAGACATTAGTGCGAGGAAGAACTGGATTGATTTGGTGAAAGTTTGGTTGTATATTTCCGACACTAGGAGGAGCTTTATAAATTGAATAAGGTGCATACGAATCCACTCAGAGATCTATCTTTTATGTGTCATATTTTACTCTAAAAGTTCATACTTTAATCACTAGGGGGAGCTTTTCTATGAAAAACACTGTTTTTCGGACATAACTTCCTAACCGCTGGTCCAATTGGGTCTAAATTTTGTTCGTATTGGAGCGCTATCTTGTTTGTATCATATTGTACATTGGTGTTTCAGTACTATGTTATTATTACTATTTATTAATACTGTTGTATTACAAACTTTCATCTGACAATCCTATCATTTTATTTGAGATCTCAAAGATAAATTATGAAATGATGTATTTTTGTAAATAGGATTCATTATTTTGACTCAAACATAAACTGCAGTATATAAAACCTTTAAAATGGACTTGGACTTGGCATAACAATAATATATCAATTACATATGAATTCATCATTAAAAACTATTTAATGGTAGAAAATGTAAACCATTTTGTCCATTTTGTTGAAAATACTTTTATAGACTTACTGACATAACAGAGTTGCTGCTTTTACAAAAACAGAAATATCTTAAAGGTTTTTATTGATATTTTTTATATAAGTATTTATTAATAATTTCTATTGCAAATAATACGGGATATCAGGCCATCTGGAGGTAAATTCTCACGTATTCATGTGGCAATAAAAAGGCAGTTTATGTACAGTAGACTTTGTCACTCATTTATAAGAACAAGTTTTAAGAACAAGTTTTAAGGTTTAGCTGTTTTGCGCTGTCGGTTTTGTTGTGTATAAAATATAATTACTGTTCACACCTGGATGTGTGATATTTTACATTATGAGACAATATATCTTACACTCATTCACTTTAAATAACATTATCATCGATACTCAAAAACTCCCGTTCTGGAAACCAGCCATGTTTTTCAAGTTGCTGTTTATATTTTTGGCATAATGTTTATGTTGGATTTGACTGTGTTTATATTTTGTCTATACACTCTGCGTATAATATTTACACAGCCGCGCCACTGCTTTATATAGCTTTTTTTAAATGTATTTTTTTTATCATAAACGTGGATACAGTGTTGAGTCTTTAAGGACAAATTTAAGAGTTTGAACATTAAAAGCTGAAGTGCTTTCCTGCTGCCATCAATCTTCCTCCTGAAAGTGAAAAAATAAGGTGAGGGAGTCAACAAGAAGAGTTGAGTCTGGTTCTGAGGGAGGTGAGTTAAAGCTATTTCTGACAGAGCTCCGGCCATCTGCGTTATTATTTCGCAGACGATAACATTTTTTTGATTCCCAGTGAGTCGCAGCGCCAGTATTTTGGTCTCCTTTCCGCCTTGAACACAACAGTTCTACTGTGCATTATCCTCATGTGCTCTCCTCTTCCTCTCTCCTCTTCCTCTCTCCTCCCATGAACCGTCTCCCTGTGAGCATTTGTTTACAGGAGGGTCAATGAGGCCAGTACCACAGATCTTCAGATGCAAATGTATTTCCTAACCAGAAGGCCACGTTCTTCCCCCGCGCGAGAGTCTGTCCAAAAAGGTTAGCCGTCTGCGGGACAACCAGCTCACCCTCTGTCCTCGCGGCAGCAGCGCTGCCAAAGGTGTGGCCTAAGAAAATACTTTCCCCGTCAAAAATCTATTTGTGATTTCTGCATCGCCAATACCAGGGTGCAAACAAATGTTGTCTTTAAGGAGGCCTCGCAGTCTCACACTTAGCTAATGCGCCTGATCGTAGCTGGTTTCGCCGCATGTATGCGAGCGACGTGAACTGGGTCAGCAACGACCCTGTGGTCTCGTTTAAACGGTGTCTGAGGGCTTATTTGGGCCTCTGGTGGAGACACTCTCCTACATGCAAATTCCATGCTGACCTCCAGGAATCCAATGACCACCACTTCAGCGGAGTCGATGAAGGCCTCGGCGGCTTTGGTGTCAGTCAGCCGGGGTAAGACAGCGTCTGAGAGGGTGAAAAAACAAGATGCACTAAATCCACATGGTTTCTGTGTTACGGTCCCGCCGGCTGTCAGAGAGACGCTATGGCCGCGCTGCAAGATTAGCTCATGAGGTCAGCTGTGGGGCTAAAAGCTAATGTCAGCATGCTAACGTACAATGAAAAAAGATCACATATGTTAGCCATCTAATCTGGGCATATTAGCATGCTAACATTAGCTAATTAGCATTAAACAAAACATGGCTGAGGCAGCATGTTTTAGGTATTTGATTAAAAAAACATAATATTAAACAATATCGGATTGCTTTCGTCCCCGAGTGCAAGGGTATATCCTCGAAAGGTCCCAATCCCATGCGTTGTACAAGCAATCCCCCAGGTTGAACTATTCAAATCAAACGTGTAGTTATGTCCACAGTATTCTTTTTTAAATAATTCTTTTTTTAAAGCTCCATGAAGTGAGTCAAATATGAACTAATAGAGTAAAATATGATATAAACAAGATAGATCTAATCGATTTGATTCATATTCACCGATATTTGGACTAAATCAGAGCAATGCTCGAGACATTATGGCCCGAAAACCTTTGGAGATAAAGCTCCCCCTGGTGTCAGAAATATATAACCGATCTTTCCCAAAATTAGTCCAGTTCTTCCTCCAACTAAGGACTATCTGCGTATAGAATTTGAAAATTATCCCTAGAATTTTCGGGGATATAATCATAAAATCACCCTGATGAGTGAGTTTTTGAGTTGTGTCCGGGAAACATTTTTTTGGTTTGTAGAAAGCTCCCCCTAGTGGGTAAAATATGAACTACTCGAATAAAGAATGACATTCACTCGATAGATCTCCTTGGGTTGATTCATAGGCACCAAATTGGAACTAAATCAGACCAATGGTTGGGAAGTTATGTCCGAAAAAAGATAAAAATATAAAAATCCCCATAGTGTCCAACCTATCCGAAAATCACTCCCGTTCTTCCTCACACTAAGGTCTATGTGAATGTAAAATTTGAAAATGATTCACCGACTTTCCCCGGATATAATGATGACTGAACGCTAAACCCCATCTGACACACTTTCAGAAATCATCTGGAATAGACATTCAATAAACAATTATCTTTATTCTCTTGACTCTCTTGATTGAAATGCTAACTTCACAACTACGAATGCTAAAAGCGTTAGATCGTATCAAGAGACTCGGGCCTTCTCTCTAGTCCATGAGTTAACGAACACTTCCTCGTGCGCTGAGGGACGGTAGGAAGAAAATTGTACGAACCAAAAATAGCTCAAGATTGATGGATTTTTGTTGTTTTAACCAGGTTGTGATGTCACGCCCAAATGTCATTTTATTGCACTTTGAGTTCCAAAAGTCAAATTATCAGCCAGTATCCCAAAAAGGTAGAAACTTATAGAAATACAATCTAGATGCACAAATTGCACGAGAGACAAGAGGAAGATCTATCTTTGCTTTTTTGGGTGAACTGTCTCTTTAATAATCTATTATATCTAATATATCTAATATAATTAATATATCACAGTATAGACATTGTACAAAATCACACAGCCAATGAAAAATATCTACAATATCAACATTTTCGATAATTAATCGATTAAAATGCACAAATTATTGGAAGCAAAAAGAAGGACGGTGGACGCAGTAAACACAACACAGCATACTCAAACCCGTTTACCTTTCTCTGTGGCAAAGACAGAAGAAATCAGCAGGGAGCAAACCAGGAGGACCAGCATGTCTGACATGATTCCGCTGACAGGCAGGTGAAGGAAAGAAATCCAGCGATGCTTGTATTCTGTAGCCCTGAGAGTCTCGTCTCCTCTGCTGGGTCTCTGGGGGTCGCCTCATGGCAGCCGTCTGCCACTCTCTTGAATATGATTGGTGGCTTTTTGGGAACCAGCCAGGTGTTATTGATAAATGGTGGAACATTGTGTGACTGTTCACCACAGCGCACCTAAAAGTGTGTGTCTGGACTACAATCTAGGAAAAGGAAACATTGCTGTTTGCATGACATTACTTTTTGAGTTTGATAGAACTGTCAATTTGTGTATTTGACAATAAAAACAAATGAAAGAAAGGAATTGCCTAAATGTAACACTAAAAGGTTTTGGGATTACACAATTGTGTGTATTAAAATGACCATAACTGTATGGTGCACAACATAATTAAATGCGTGTAATTTAGCTTTCTCAACTTTTTCCACTTAATTATGATCCGTTGACATAATTATATCCCCAAAAAGTCTGGAATATTATGGAATCGTCATCGCCGCCGCAGATCCTTCGTGTTAACCCGATAACTCAAAAACTATTTCATGGATCATCTTCAAACTTTATTCCCACGTAGACCTTAGTGCGAGAAAGTACTGGAATCTTTTTGGAAAAGTCTGGTTGTATATTTTCAACACTATGGGGAGATCTCCAAAAGTTTTTGGGCCATAATTTCTGAACAGCGATTTTGTCCAAATTGTGTGCATTTGGATCAACTCAAGGAAATCTATCTTGTATATAAATCATATTTTAGTTTAATATTTCACATTTTATTTACTAGGGGAAGCCTTTTCAAGGAAAAAAAAACGTTTAAATAGTTCCATCAGGGGGATCGCTTTTACAATGCACGGGGTTGGGGGCTTATTTGGGACATACGGTTGGTGTCTACGAGTCCAAAGGCTTAACTAATTAAGAAACTGTGATGTTTTATTTATCAGAGAACATGGTGGTAATTTGGGGTTCGGAGGGTTAGCAGTCCAGTTGACCTTTGTTTCTGTGAAACATACGTTTGTGAGTTAATGTGTCTTATTAGCAGCTTTTTCATCAAAAAAAGAAAACAAAAAACAGGAAAAACCCGAGAAGGCTGCTAACAGCCAGTGAGGTTGATCAGCAGGGATTAAGAAAGATGCATTTTACAACGTTCACCACTGGAGGGGCTCAACTTCCAGCAAATACATTCATAAACAAACAAAGTAGAGGTACAGTTTTTGTTTTGTATGAACAGATAATTTAACTATATATATATATATATATATATATATATATATATAAGTATATATCAACATTTTATTACATTTATTTTCTCATCTTCATTATACTTGTACATATTTGATATTGATTTTAAATGTTTCTTTTATCTGGTAAGGCTTCTCTGCATTTAAGAGAAATATAAACATTGTTATTATTTGTGATGAAATCATGAAATGATTCACTGAGATTTTGCAGAACAAAATATGTCCAGAAATGGGTGAAATAATGAAATGAAATTAACTAAGTAACAAAATGAGTCGTTAAGATTTAAGATTGTGGAATTTTTTTATATATCCTGTCATGTTTATATTTTTTATATAAATATTTCCATATAGTTTTGTATATGTATATAGATATATGTATTTTTTATTTTATTTACTTGCCATACTTGTATGCTGCTTAAACTATAATTTTAGGATTTGGGATTAATAAAGTTTTATCTTATTATAGTATATTGATGATTGAGTTTATCAAACAGTCAAAAGATTGTAAAAAAAAATTGAATTCCTTTTGAAAAATGTAGAAAAATAACGTCTAAACTTCCAAGAATTCTGAGACTGGTAACCCAAGAAACAAAAACAGGTACGTGAAGCATTTTTCTTAGATAACATGTTAGAAAGACGGAAAAAAACTTACAGCCGTTACCACATCGGCCACAGAAATGCTGTCGTTTGTGTAGATGTCAAAAGAAAACCCAAAAAGTCTCCAAGATTGTAGATGTATTTGTAGAAGCGCTATGACAGATATTAAACTTTATAGAAGCTTATGTTTTACTCGGGGATTTTGAAGGGGGTAGTTGTTTTTTTTCACAGAGAAGGAATCTGTTTAAATGAACGTAGGGAAGTTAGAGTGTGGCCAGACGCAGAGCCCAGAGAAAACAGAGGGAAGGAATTTCAGTTTGAGCTTTTATATGAGTCAATAAAACACAAAGACTTTCTTATATTTCTAACAATATGAAATATTTAAAGTGAAGTCTGTTGCAATTGTGAAACAAAAATATCACACAAAGCTTCTTATGCTAATAGCGACAAGATAAAAGAGGAATACTGAGTTATACCTGGGGTCGTTTTAAAGGTTTTAGACAGTCATGAAAGCTCTTTTTTGAGGTTCTTCTATCCTGAGTGGAACATGAAGGTGTGTATCAACATTTAAGTCCATCTAATTCTTAAGTCTTAATCCTTTCAGTCTCATTCCGGAAAGGCTGAATAATATTTGTACCCTGGGTATCAAAAATTTTCTGCGTTAAATAATTGAGATTTTGAAGGGTCTGCAAACGGAGCCACACCCCAATATGGCTTCAAAGCAAACAATAAGGAAAACTAGAAAAAGCGCAAACCTCCGCCGAGGCACCAACTCCAACAAACTCTCTCGGTCCCTCTCAGATACCATGTAGCCGGTCGTCTACGGCACTTTCCACTTCAGCGTCCCTGTTCAGCCCACTGAGCCCCCAGCTCCACACCCAAAGGATCATCATAAGCTTTGAAGGAACTCTTGAAACTGAGCCCCCACCTCCATCGCCAGACGAACATCAAAGGAATCAAAGGAACTCTTGAAACAGGGCCCCCACCTCCACATCCAAAGGAACATCAAAGGAATCAAGCAACTCTTGTAACTGAGCAACTGGTCAACCACCAAAGGAACATTAAAGGAATGAAAGGAACTATTGAAACTGAGCCCCCAGGTCCATACCCAAAGAAACATTAAAGGAATCAAAGGAACTCTTGGCACTGATCCCCCGCCTCCACCGCCAAAAGAACATCAAAGCAATCAAAAGAACTCTTGAAACACAGCCCCCATCTCCAGACCCAAAGGACCATCAGCTCTCAGACAACAAAAGGGTCTGAGTGGTTTTTCTAGTTTTATTTTTGTTTTAAATGATGCGAAACAAACCAAACAAACAGAAAAAAATGCACAGAAGTGAAAACACGACCTCCTTCCTTGGCGGATGTAATATTGACAAATGTATTCAAATACTAATATTCACATATAAACCTTGAGCGGGGACATAAAACACAGCAATGACTAACTTCCTGTGAGAATGGAACACCTGCGGTTGCATGCATTGAAGGGTCTCGTCTTATCCATGTGAGCTGGACACTCATGTAGGGATTACTGAGCAAGGCAGCAACATTAATCCTGGAAATCGGGTTAAACACTGTTCTGTCATAGACTTACGACTTCTGACGAATGAAGACGTCACAGCAGAAAAACATGTAGAGTTTGCACGCAACTACAGTCAGGTGAACAGAGGAAGTACAGCTTACATATTCAAACTCTCTAAAGCCCCAACTTAGAAAAAAGGGACCTATAAACCAGAAGCTCAGGGAAGGAGGGGGTTACATACTTGTTTTTAAGAGGTACTTAAATACATCTTTAGAAATGACGACAAAAATAGGATAACTGGGAAGGTTTTTTTTTCAAAAACAAATTCCAAGTTATTTTTGCTCCTGCAGGCTCTGAGATCCAGTGCAATGGATACCTGCAGCCCTATAGAGCAGGTCTGAGACACGGGGGGGGGGGGGATTTCATGAAATACCTCGACGAGTCAATAGAAAAAAGATAATTGTCTTATCCGACGGTGTATCCTGTCAACAGCAAGGATCTATCCCAGAAAGTCCCCAATCCCCTGCATTGTGAAAGTGATTCCCCTGATTGAACGCCTCAAATTAAATGTGAAGTAATATCCACAATATTTTTGGTAAAAAAAATAAAAAAATAAATAACATAAAGTCAGTAAAATATAAACTATTATAATGAAATATAATATAAAGATATCATCAAGTCGATTCATAAGCACCTAATATTTTGACTAACGATTAAGACGTTACAGTATTTTTTGTGAAAAAGCTCCCCCTAGTGGTTAATGTACAATAAAGAGCTTTGCGAATCCATTCCTCTGCATCGAATTCGGACTAAATCGGATTAACGGTTGAGAAGTTATGGGCCGTACACTTTTGAAGCTAAAGCTCCCCATAGTTACACAAATATATAACCCATCTTTCCGAAAATCCATCCAGTTCTTCCTTGCACTTAGGTCTTTTTGTGTATAAAATTGGAAAATGATTCAAGAAACATTTTTTGAGTTACGTCCGCAAACAGAGTTTTTAATTGTAAAAAAAAAAGCTTCCCTAGTGAGTAAAATACAATATTTACAAAATAGATGTCCTTGACTCAACCAAACATAGACTAAATCGAACCAACAGTAAGGTATTTCTGTCCGAAAAACTGTGTTTTTCATAAAAAGCCCCCCTTTGTACGTAAATTTTAATGCATACAAGATAGATTCCCTCAAGTCGGATCATTAAAAACCTAACTTAAACTAAATCGGACCAACGGTTGAGAAATTAAAGTCTGACAAATCTGGAGATAAAGCTCCCCCTATTGATGGAAATATAGTACCGAACTCTCCCAAAATCATTCCAGTTCTTCCTCACACTAACGTTTATGTGGGTATAAAAATCTGAAAATTATCCATGAAAATAGTTTTTGAGTTATCGGGTTAACACGAAAGATCTGCTGCGGCCGAAATGGCGCTTTCATAGTATCCCCGAGTTTTCGTGGATATTACAACATCACCATAGTCTAAAAGAGGAAACAGGTTCCTTCAACAATTCATTTTGTGATGAAGAAAGTAGAATAACATGTATTTACAAGAAGCCAAACGTGAGTTTCTTCTTTGATAACAGTCTGTCGACACAGGCTTTAATATTCAGTTTTAATCTTCTTTTAAAAACACTTGACAACCATTTGACATTTTAAAACTTTCAAATAAGCTCAGGAGACACGACCTCCTTTGAGTTTACAAACACACGGAGAGTTTAGTGGTGAGATCAGTGACGTAACGCAGGTAAACCCGGGGCTTATGGATTACAGGTGGTGTGTCCCCTTCAAAGCTCCCGCAGTTTCTCAAAACAGCCGTTACACAACGTTTATCCCTGTGTGAAGGTTTCACATGTGGACTCTTCCCTCTGTCTCTCTCTCTCTCTCTGAGCCCCTCCTCACAACGCCAGCGTCCCAGTCCAGCCATGTGCACACACACACACACACACACACACAAACACGCACACATACACACATACTTGAAGGGTTGGAATTGAAAATAGGGAAGATTCAGATCCAAAAAAATACATTTAAAATGTATTTATTTATGCTTAATAATTATTATTGATTGAATTACTTTTGTCAGCTGAAAGCGGCTTTTTCACCCAAACGCAGAAGACCGAAGGTAGAAGAAATAAAAATATTTATTAAGCCTCACATGAGAAATTTAGGGAAGACAAGAAAGAAGAAGAAAAAATGCAGCCTTTGTTCCTTTGATTCGTTTGATGTTTTGGTTTTGAGGTGGAGCTGGGGCCTCGGTGGGCTGAACAGAGGCCCTGAAG
Source organism: Lophius piscatorius (assembly GCA_009660295.1). NCBI lineage: Eukaryota > Metazoa > Chordata > Actinopteri > Lophiiformes > Lophiidae > Lophius > Lophius piscatorius. Next base: position 24,028 of record VRLP01001608.1, on the reverse strand, counting down.
TGGAAGGCGCAGGAGACGAGCGGCTACAGAGTATATGAGAGATACTCAGATAGTTTTTTGGAGTTGTTGGCAGATTTACAGGCTGGCAATAACTCAGACATTAATGGAGAAATCTGCATGAGTTTCTCCTAAATCTTGGATTCTATTGTACCTTGTCGGAGGTTTGCGCTCTCGGAGTTCTTTTTCTAGTTTATACTACATTTCTTCTACATTTTGATTTGTGTCTTTGGCTATTCCTCACATGTTCACTTGATGAAAGTTGAGGCTCTGCATTTTAATGTTAAAGAATGATGTATTAGTTTCATTCTTTATGGGAACACAGTGGTGCGTTTGCAGGATGGTGATGGTTTGCACAGTCGCCTCAGCAAAAAGGTTGTGGGTTCAAATCCAGCTGTTCTGTTTAGAGTTTGCATGTTAACCCCGCAATGTAAAAACATGCAGGTTTGGTGAACGGGTTAATTCTTAACTTTAAAATCTAACTATCTATGTGACACCCCCTATGATGAACTGGTGACCCGCCCTGGGAGACCCTCCATATGTTATATGTTATAGATGGAGGGTTCTACCTTATTAAAGCTCTTACTTCTGTAAAAATGTCCATAAAACTGCAGATTTATATCATAGTTGGTAACTTGTTGTGAATTGGTACCAAATCTAATCTAAGCAGAAAAATTTTTTGCCACATGAATAATTAATGTGACTGTATTCGGTGAGATTACAGCAGCGCCTGAAACCCATTCAGTCATTATGCATATAAATACTTTGCATTTGGGTAAATCCAGATCCATCCAAACAGCATGCATGCAGTCGTTTCTGTCTATAATTTCCACTGGCTGAGCATCCGTAGCACTTAAAGCAGCGACATCAGTCTAACAGTTAGGGTAAATTATAGGAAGGACCAAAACATGGAGAGTAGTAACATTATTTTATTTATGGAATCGTCTTTCTTTACTGACAGAACAGACAGAGAAGATCTATTTCTCTGAATAGTGAAGGGAATTACAGAGTTTTCACAAAGAATTTAGATTTTAGAATTACACAAAATAGACATCTGCACAAGCCGACTCGGCAGCTTTGATCACAGGGACAGATCGTCACAGGGACGCGGCGGAATCCGTGGAAACTGATGGTCAAACAAGAGGGTGTTTTTAATCTTTCTCCACGTCCAACTTCTAAATCATTCAACGCTGCCTCCTTTCTAGATCACCTAAGAACCACATTTTCACTTGTTTAGTCAACATTTCGAATATATGCAGGAGGATAACTGAATGTAAGGGGGAATAGAGGGTTAAACAATTCCGTATTTTGACAGATCACTGAGCTCCATGTCGCCGAAGGCTTCCCATGGGCAAACCACCGTGATGTCGGTGCCAAGACCCTCCATGCCTGGGATGTCTTCTCCAAACCTGAGAGTAGATGGAAAAAAAAATGAATACCTGATGGGCATGGCTAGTGCCCTAAAATGGTAAACTAAAGACGTGATTTCTATTTATCTCACCCCTTCTGGCCAGGTTTGGGCGCCTTGCTCTTGAAAGTGCGGACAGTCCTCTGCTTGAATTTGGGAGGCGCCATCTTTCTGACGGGAGCTGCAATATCTGCGTCTGCCATTTCTGGGATGTGCTGAAAGAAGAAACGGGAAAAAAGAAGTCAATATTTCAATTCTGGGTCATTTAAAAACCCATTCAAATGCTTTTATGCCACTGCTTTGTATATATATAAGCATATAAGCATGTCTCTCATTTACACATTTACAAAGGTGTTATTACAATTAAACAATTCCTCTCTGGGAATTATGAGAACATTACTATGTAAATTGCATTTCTCATCCTCTCCAAATATATAGATGCAAATCATTAAACCAATAGTTGATCTCCACTACTGCACTGTAAAAGAAAGAAAAGAAAAAAAGAAACGTTGTTCGCTGGTGAAACACAATTAAATTCAATATTATTGAATCTAAAATTTCAGTTGAAAAGTAATTTTCTTAATTAACCATCAATGCTGTTTTTACAGTGTGTAATATTTGTCTTAGAATAATATCAGATCAATCTTTCAATGATAAACAAATATTTATTTTTCCCGTTTTAAATACTTTGAAACCATGAAAAAAACATTTTGTGAAAGAGATCTGAAGAATTATCAGAGCTTTTTTTTTTTTTTTTTTTTTGCTTTTGAGGTTCTAATCATACACTGTAAAAAGAAAAGTCTTTAAGAACTTCAACAAGTAACCTCGATTAAATAAAGTCGTTTTTGTCCGGCTAATTAATGCAAGTTGTAAACATCTAATTCAATTCAGTGTTACCAGTTGAAGTCATTTTTACGAGTTAATCAAAAATTCTATTTTTACAGTGTAGATTAATTAACTATTATCAAAACTCCACTGGGCTTTTCCAAATCCTTCAAGTAGAAATATCTGCAATACCGGAGAAGAAGAATCAAGTAAGAATCTTAAACTTCATATATGGTAATAAGAAATAAAATCAATTAGTGCTGAAAGTATAAATGTCTAATGTTTAAAAAAAGGACCAGAGTTGAAAACTCGAGCTTCATCTTACCTTTTGCTGATGTCTCTGTCTGTTTTCTTGTCTGATGAGTCTTGCTTGTCCTACCCGACTGAACCTCCTTATAAACTCCTCTGAGCCACTAATCCCATCAAATGTTTATTACCTCATTCTGTGATGTTCTAATTCTCGCCTGCTCTCCATCAGCTCAACCACCCATGGATGGGATCAAGGATAAGACATAAATACGGGGATTCCACTAAGTCTACGATTGAGGTGATATTTTAAAAATGTCATTTGTTTGCATGACTATGTAAATAATATTGTTTGCGTTTACGTTTTTTCCACAGGCAGAGAAGAAAGGAGAATGAGCTGGTTGTTACATTTTCTTCGATATAACATGATTTTTTTTTTTTTATTAAATAATTTCATGTTTGCGATTTAAAGCTGATTCCATCATGTAGGATTTTATTTGAAAGATTCAAACAAGTTTGAAAAAAAACTGGTACGATCGAATTTCATTTTGTCAGGGCTGTTTTTAAACTTAAGTTTATGTTATTGTTCACGTTTCATGCCTTCAACAGGTATTCTTTGAATCCATTTAATTTATATATATATATATATATATATATATATATATACAGTATATATATATATATATATATATATACAGTATATATATATATATATATATATATAAATAAATAAATATATATATATACTGGAATTTCTCTCAGGATAAATAAAGTATCTATCCATCTATCTATACATAATACACACACACACACACACACGTGAGTATTAAAGAGTTTAACTGCTCTAATGTGAAGGATATTTTGAGTAACTCCCAGAAGCCATCAGGAGGAACACTCTGACTCAGGAACACTCTCTTCTTATTTACAAACAAACATGTCCTGACAGACTCTACAAAGATCTGGAACATGTGATGCGACAGTCAGTGACCACTTAACCATTCAGCTTTTAATCCCTCGCCTCATGACACGTACCCGGGTTAAAGAGAGACAAAACACGCCGACCAATTACCCACTCCACTGTGTGATTATTCTTATAAGACTCAAAGAGGATCTGGGGGAGATAAAATATCAAAGGGTACGTTCCACTATTTGGCATCGCACCCAAATCTTCATTATTTACATTATCTGACAAAGACAATGTAAATAATAATAACTTATGGTCCGCTTCCTTTTTCCCCCAGCAGTCTCATATTTTCATGAGCTTATTCAGATTGTGAGGTGTGGGAAAGAGCTGACAAAAAATATAATTGGATCTATAGTTACAAATTTTCCAACAAAATCTCCCCGCACATAAATAACAGAATAAAAACAACAAGAACAATTGAATAAGTCTATGTACAATGTAAAAACAGTATTAAATCTGGTAAAGCACTCAGAGAGCACAAACCTCCGACAAGGTTCAACAGTACCCTAAGTTTAGGAAAACTTCACGCAGACTTCTTCCATGAATGTCTGAGTTCCTGCCAGCCTGTTAATCTACCAACAACTCCAACAAACTCTCTGAGTATCTCTCAAAATACTCTGTAGACGCTCATTTTTTGAGCCATCACCTTGAGCGTCTCTGTTCAACATCAAAGGAATCAAAGGAACTCTTGACACTGAGCCCCCACCTCCACAACCAAATAAACATCAAAGTAATCAAAGGAACTCTTGAAACTGAATCCCCAGCACCACAACTTAAAAAACATCAAAGGAATGAAAGGAGCTATTGAAACTGAGCACTCAGCACTACAACCAAAGAAACATCAAAGGAATCAAAGGAAATATTGAAATCGAGCCCCCACCTCCACAACCAAAGAAACATCAAAGGAACCGTTGAAACTGAGCTGAAATTGAAAAAAAAAAATGGGCGCACCAAACCCAACGACACATCAAAGGTATCAAAGGATCAAAGGCAGCAATAGTCACATAGTGAAGTCACCATTCTAAACAGCTTATTGTTTTATTTTATCTTATCTTAAATGCTAAATGCCTCACCGAAATGCAATAACCTCTAGGATATGCAAAAACCTACACGCAAATCCGTCCTGTGGTTTTTCTGTTATGTTGCTCACAAACAAACAAACAAACAAACAAACAGACGGACAAATTCACAGGAGTTCCACACACGTACATTCGATTATGTAAGACGGGGAACTTCTTCTGAGCCCCGACTTAATCTAATAGAGCAGGCGGGCAAATCAGACGGAGAGGGGGTAAAAATACAGGACTGAGAGATTTGGAGAAGCACGTCAAGGGGATTAGCTGGGGGGAGTATATAAGACCAGAGCTTCTCTCTCACAAGGAAGACACAAACTGACCAGAAGAACATCAGCCAGAAGCCAGTGACACCAAAAACCAGGTAAGATCCAATTCTGATGTGATGGGGGAGCAGAGATGTGTGAGGGAGCAGAGATGTTTGAGGGAGCAGAGATGAGTGGGGGAGCAGAGATGTTTGAGGGAGCAGAGATGTGATGGGGAGCAGAGATGAGTGAAGGAGCAGGGATGTGATGGGGAGCAGAGATGAGTGAAGGAGCAGGGATGTGTGAGGGAGCAGAGATGTTTGAGGGAGCAGAGATGTATTAGGGAGCAGAGATGTGATGGGGGAGCAGAGATGTGATGGGGGAGCAGAGATGTGTGAGGGAGCAGAGATGTTTGAGGGAGCAGAGATGAGTGAGGGAGCAGAGATGTGATGGGGGAGCAGAGATGTGATGGGGAGCAGAGATGAGTGAGGGAGCAGAGATGTTTGAGGGAGCAGAGATGAGTGAGGGAGCAGAGATGTTTGAGGGAGCAGAGATGTGATGGGGGAGCAGAGATGAGTGAAGGAGCAGAGATGTATGAGGGAGCAGAGATGAGTGAAGGAGCAGAGATGAGTGAAGGAGCAGAGATGTGATGGGGGAGCAGAGATGTGATGAGGGAGCAGAGATGAGTGAAGGAGCAGGGATGTGATGGGGAGCAGAGATGTGATGGGAGATCAGGTTTCAGATGGATGATGTGAGGGGAGCGATATTTACACTGTGCGACCATAAATCCTTTTTACACACAAGTATGTGTTCAGTTCTTAGAATCGACCTCAGATCTTTCTCGAAGAAGCTGAATCGGTGCATATTTCAGAGGAACGTGGAAAACAAACCGTTTTTCTTTGGCGTTTCCTCCAGATTCTAACTTTAAACTTTATGATTTGTGTCCTTGAATTGTGAACAAAATGTTATTGGTCTGTGGAGCCTTTTCTTTATTTTCTCTCTCTCCCTTCTGCGAGACACTTTCTAATGTAGTCCAAGGGAAACTTATTTTTAGGTTAAGTTAAGGAGTGACTTTTAACATTCTGGACAAGACTCCAAAAAGCAAAGGGGAGGAGTTATGTCCACACACGGCCTTATTGTGTCATTAACTCTCATTTGGAGGGATTATGTGAAAGGCTGAGGATATTTTCTAAAACTTTTACTTTCAGATCATTTTCGGTTTGTAAGAATGAGCAAAACGCTTATATTTAAGATGATTTAATCTGATTATTGAAACGTGGAGTCAGCTATTTGGGAGAAACAGATAAATAAAAACAGCTAAAACTCTCAGGAGACCGACCGGGTTTATACCAATGACTCATGGATGTTAAATCCTCGGTGCCATTAGTTTGACATTTTTAAGGAATACATTTTTCCATTAATGGCGGTTTTCTTCGGGATTTAGCAGAGGATGAACCTCACGTTGATCCAGATCAGACTCTGATGTGCGTTAAATGTGATTGGTATAATTAATATCCAAATATTCTAGACATTATCCATGAATTTAGATGGAAAAAATTTTTTTAAACGGCCCAAAGAATCCTCTGAAAAAATGAATTATCCACCAAATGTCTCTCAAAAAATGACATGTGAAAATCCATCCATTAATTTTGGAGTAATCTTGTTCTGTTGGACATAAACAAACACACCAACTACAGGAAAAACAGAAATTCCTCAGTGGGGGTAATAACTAACTAGGTAATTACTAACTAGATAATAATTAACTAGATAGCAGAAACTTCATGATACACAAAATCCCAAAAGTGATTTTTTTTCCCCTATTTCCTGTAAAATAATTCTTATAACAGCACTCAAAAAGTCTAATATGTAAAATTCATGTATTTTAAATACATGAATTTTGATTGCATCATTTTAACATAAATAAACTAATAAACTTAATGTGACGCATTTTCGTCATTCAGTTATGAATGAAACAAGTAGAAATAATATTTATGTAATAGTTCTGATTATGTGTTTTAAATCAATTTCCCATCCAGAATAATAATTTTCTGAAAATTATTTGTAAACCAATCTCACAAATTTGAACTTATTGAATCCTGCTGGTTGTACAATGAAACTTTTTTAAAACTTGTTCATATATTTTTTTTAACAGATTTAATTTGATTGTTTTCCAAAATAAACAAATCCAAGCTGATTCCATGAAAGTTTTGGATGGATGGAGTTTTTAAATTTTAACTATGCAATTATTATTATTATTTTTTTTTTTGAGTGTGAGGTCATAGTTCCGTTAGATTAAAGCCGATTACAAATTAGTCATTCGGGATGAAATCTCCTTCATCTCAGGGTTTATCATTTACAGCATGTGTTTTGGAATCAAGTATGGAATTAGGTTAACTTGTAATATTCTGGTCTCACGGTGGAAAGTCTGCAACTAATCTTTAAAGCCGAGGTGTAAAATTAGACAAAGCTGTTTGTGTAACTGTGTTTTAAGGAGATTTTTAAGGCCAAGCCAGTCTGTGGTCTATAATTTGACCCAACAACAGAGGGAGGGGCGTAGAGGGGCGTAGAGGGGGGGTTATATCACCGAATATCTGGACAGTGGGGGCTTAGAGGATGAGGATAAGGGTCTTACCTATAAAGACTTATTTGGTTGTTGTTTTCCCTTCAGCACGTTAAAGATGGCAGACGCAGCCGTTGCAGCACCCGCCGACAGGAAGGCACCTCCCAAGTTCAAGCAGAGGACAACGCGGACCTTCAAGAGCAAGGCCCCCAAACCGGGCCAGAAGGGGTAAGTCTGACTCCAAGCGGCAGAAAGCAAATAAACTTTTCCTCATGCTTCCATTTTTGAATAAATTATATTCATATAATCATAAACTCTCAGCGCCACAACATTCAAATAATGATGGCGTTTGATTTAAGTCACTCCTCAGAAAAGGATTTTACTTAAACCAAACCTCGTTAGAATATTGAATTGTTTTATATTACGCTCAGTATTCTTATTTTCTTCCTTTTATCACCTCCACTCCCATGAAATCAAGATTTGCTCTCGTTTCTTTTTCAGATTTGGAGACGACATCCCGGGCATGGAGGGTCTTGGCACCGACATCACAGTGGTCTGCCCTTGGGAAGCCTTCGGCGACATGGAGCTCAGCGACCTGGCGAAATATGGAATTGTCTAAAACACGCCAGCGATTCTTCAGGACGACCTCTACACCTCCCTGCATGGAGATTTCTTCCGCCTCATCCTGCTTCCCCCTCCTTTCCTCCTTCAATCCTCTATTCCTGACAGAACACCCGACTTCACGTCAGTCCTTCTATTCGACCCAAATGGCTTTTTGGAAGACGGTGCACAAAATGAACGATATCCCAAAATGATGAAAACTACAGTACAAGTGATCAGACTATATAATTATCTATATCCGCTTCACTGAGGTTTCTCTTGCTTGGAGCAACAAGTGGAACGTTTGCTCTTTGGTTATTTCATTTCTGAGACAAAATCTGGACTAAATCCTCCGTAAGCAGCTTCTACGACTGTTTTCACGGTACCTGACCAATTAATCCTCCAATCCTTCCTCCGGCCTGTTCCACTCCATGACCACCTCCTCCAAAGCGCCTCCTTCTTTATGTACAGCTGCTTATGATACATCTATTTATATATATGTATATTTTTTATTTTTATGAACCATAAATGTGAATTTGTGCACATTAACATTAGGGAAGATGCGAGTTGAATAGAAATGTTGAATAAATATTTTCCCAACAGATATGTTGTCCACTTATTCTCAGCAAAGATCCCACACGAGTACAAATAATCTGTTTGATGGATTATATTTTAAACGTAGCCTTTCACAAAAGTTCACAAATTCATTGAAAACCATTTATTCGGCCTTCCTCAACCAATATCATTAATTAGCGGCACTACAGCTGCAATGAGCAACTGTAAGAATTTCCTAGGCTGTTGAAGCTTTATTTGAAGACGCTGTTGTTGATATTTGTGCGTCATTTTAACATCCAAACTTTCTGCTCACACAAAAAAAAACGTGATTGCATTTCTTATTTTTAGTTCACCGTGATTAAAAGTTGCATTTAAAACAGGGATAATGAATATAAAGTTTGGCTTATTGACCCTCTTTCGTATTTTCCGCAGGATTTTCTTAAAAAAAAATCTTCCCAAAGTGAGAAAAATATGAACTATTACATTAAAATGTGATAGAAATAAGAAAATTCTCCAGGTGATTCATTTGCACCAAATTTGGACTAAATCAGATCAATGGTTGAGAAATGATGGACCAAATTCTTTTGGAGGTTCAGGCCCCCCCTAGTGTCAGATATATGAAGCTGACCTTTCCCAAAATCAATTCAGTTCTTCCTCTCACTGAAGTCTATGGGGTTACAAAGTTTAACAGTGATCCACAAAATATTTTTTGAGGTATGTTTGGAAAATAGTGTTTTTCATAAAGGAAGAGAAGCTCCCCCTAGTGAGTAGGAGGAGAACTTTCGGAGTAAAATATGATTTATATACAAGATATATCTAATCGATTCCGTCAATTCTTTCACAAAACTGGACTGACGGTTGCAAAATTATGTCCTGATAATTTTTGAGACAAAACTCCTCCTGGTGTCAGAAAAATACAACTGACCTTTCCCAAAATCAGCCCAGTTCTTCCTCACACTAAGATTGTGAGTTATCGCGCTAATACCAAGGATCTGCGGCGAGATCTCATAGTGAAGAGAATACTAAATATAAAAAAAACACAACCTGACAGCTTAATCACAACAAAACAATTTTATATAAAACAATTTATATGCACATTCAATAATAATTATTTAAAAAAAAAACATAATGGCAGTCAAGAGGAATATAGACATGATATAGGAAATGGACTGATCATTGAGAAACCATGAAGAACTGCAACATAGTTTAATATAATACAGTAGCAGGAAAACCATAACAGGAAAATGAAGCCGACACGAGTTCTGTTGTGCAACAGCCATTTAGTTTGTCGCCCGGCCTCGCCGCCGTACTGCGCTGCGCTGTGCTCTTGGTTGTGTGAGCTAGCTCCGCGAGGCTAACTGCTCGTCATTCTACACACAATTTAGTGGTACAGAAGAATGAAACTGGGCTCGGCTGCTCAGGAGTCAAATATTAAAGACACAAGATTCATGCAAAAGGAGTTTTTTTTTTTTTTGTTTGTTTTTCTTTTTCAAACTTGACGAGTTTCGCTCATGCTGGTTTATTCATGCCTTCAGCGGCTCCGAGTCCATCTGTGTATAGCGTCTCAAGTTGGGAGCCGGCCAGAACATGCTGGGGACTGTAGAGTTTGCATCTTTGGCTACTGTTTTTTTTTTCCCCCTCCCTCGTACCCCCATTTTGTCAAGAGCACAATCTACAGCAGGCTAACCTGGAGAAATTTAAAAAAAATTAAAATAAAAAAAAAAGGAAAATTTTAATTCCGACAGCTGTACATTTAATCTAAAAAAAGGGTGGAAATTGAAAACCACAATGGTAGCTTTGAAATTTGACAACCGAAGAAAAAAGAAAAAAAAAAAGAATAAGAGAAAAAACAAAGTCGCCATCTGACGCTGAACTTGAACGGAATCCCACAATGACATTTTGTTTTTCACCATGTTAATCCACTTTGTACATGTGAGCAAACACTTTCAGACTTTGTACTGGATACCCTGACGGATTTAATCACTGAAATGTAACTAAAGTCTGCTAAAAAAAACAAAAACAAAAACAAAAAAACAACAAAAACAGATAAATTGAGAAAGAAGGAACACCTTTGGTTTGAACCCAAAGTGCTACAGGCCTACTCTCCTTCATTCCAATGTTTCTCATTCACCTGCAGTATGTGACCAAAATAAAAACACACAGCTCTTCCTGTATAGTCTGAAATATCATCCAATGTCACGTTAGAGGATCCTATGACCAACCAAACAAAAATAATAATAATAATTATAATAATAATAAAGGTGTAATATATGCATACCTTGATTGTGTCACTACTCAGGTGTCAAGATCTTTACTCCAAAGCAAACATTGAAACAAACCAAAAGGAAAACTTGCACCTTAATGATGAAGGTGCGAATAATTATGAATATTAATAAAAGAAAAAAAGGAAGCTGAAAAGAAGTAGGATTCTTCAGGATCATGATGACAACCGTAGGCTAACAAAGATAATATATTCATATATACGAGAGAAAAATGTGCTTTCTACAAATCTTTGGAACAAAAACAAAAGCCAAAAAAGCCACAATTTGGAAATATAGAATACAGCGGTATAGAAATATACACAATAGTAAGGTGTTTTGCATTTAAATATTCTTTCATTAACTCAATGAGTATTTTGTCATGCTCAGCAGTTGCTCCTGGCGTTTATCTTGAACATAATTACCAACTTAAGCATGTTGGAAGACTCAATTTAATGTTGTACATTGCGCTATGAAAGATGAAGCGTGACGGGGAGGAGGAGGGGGGGGTCCAAATAATCAATCTCTACATTAAAGGATGAACAAATGCTTGAACCCCAGGGTTAAGCTAAATTCACACAGCACTAGTGTAGTGTGGAAACTGTATTTTATTTTATTTTTAGTGTTAAGTGGTGGTGAATCCTGTGCACAATAAAGTTGTGTCTCATCGACACATTATTGAACATTTGTACTGTAGATGATCAGAGTTCTAACCCGGTGACACCGGTGGCTGCTGAGGTAAACAGAAAATGGTTTCATCAGAATAATAATAATAATAATAATAATAATAATCATAATCATAATAATAATAATGCGGCTAATTACAACAATAATAATTTGGTAACTTTTTTTTTCTCTAAACTAATTTCTTTGCATATCATAACAATTTTAAGTTTAAAGGTTCACCATTTCCACGTACTAAGAAAACTTGAGGTAAGGAACGTCTCTAATAGCCCCTCCCTCTTCAGCTTTCGGATGAGATTTCTGGCGCACTACAAGCCGTCACATCGTCTCTCCGAGCCGCCATGTCTCCTCTGCCAAAACAAATCCTCTGCCGTTACTACCTGTCCACATGATGGGGGGAGTGTGTGGGGGAGGGGGTGTCGTTCAAAATATCCATCACTGAGTGTTTTCTTTTTTTCTAACATGATATTTACTCGTCATTCTGGTCAAGGCGCCCTTTTTGATGTGCCCTCCAGCCTCCTACCCACCTGACATTTTGTGGACATTACACTTGATTACCTCTCTTTCCTTAAACACTGAGCGTGAGCGGGTCACACACAAAGCGCTCGGCTCGCTCGCATACATGGTTGAAGGCTTTTCAAATTCCGGTTGTCAACATACATCCTTTGGAAGAACATCTGGGCTCCATCCCAAGTCTTGTGCTGCTGAATGCCGGAGGGGAAAAGAATGGGCGGTTGCAGGGGGGGAGAATTATTTCGGTCGTGCAATTGGGAAGGTGGCCGTTTAAAGTCTGTATTTTTTTTTTCTCCTTTTTTATTATAGTAAAGGCCATCCGTCCTTTAATACAGCATTCCTCTATTTCTGTAGTAGTGTATATAGGAACATGTGGGACTGCTCAGGTGTGGGATCTGAAATATCTTCGCTGTGGTCTACTCCACACATTAAAACTGGGTGCAGTCCATCTCCACGACAACAGAGGGAGCTCTTTTGGAGAAATTCAATGGAAGAGAGGAGCTCCTGGGAAATGTATTGTTCTTAGTAAGGGGCAAATCTGCTGTAGCCTCCTCTGTACAGCGTGGCCTGTGGAAAACAAAACACAAACACTTAGTGAAGGAATTATTCTTTAAAATAACATTTTTACTAAATATTTATCTTTATTTAATGCATGTCTATTTATATATATGTGTGTGTTTATATTTCTTAATTTATTTTTTTGTTGTCACTTTATAAACGTTGGAGCTGTCGCTGTCGCAACGCCCAAATTTCCCCGTGGGGATTCATAAAGTTCTTTCTAGTATTACGCTAATATGCTGCGTTAACTGATTATTGTAAGAAGACATGTCTCCTGTTGGAAAACCCTTGAAACAGTCGGTGAATACGTCCGGATGATCCATATTCCAGTTTGTATTTGTTCTTCCTGATGTTACCGGTATTGCAGAGCTGTCTTTTTCTTGCTCCGCCCACAACATATGTCATCGTTGTTTACCAACACCAAAAGGTTCTATATTTTCCTTACTGGCTAGAAATTCCAGACACATTGAGTGAATGACAGTTGTGCTAGTTGAGAACTTGATTTATCACAATGAATGTGGACTCAACAGTTTGGCCTTTTTTAAGTCTATCCCTCATAAACCATCCAGATCAAGGCCCCACTGAACCTGCTGGGGGTCCTGAATAAATTCAATCACCAGCTGTGAGGTCAGACTAGAAGGCAGAGTATTGAGATTTTCTTGAACTGTTAACAATAACATAAATACGCCACATCCTGTGGTTTTTCATTTGAATGATTGATATCAACATGGTCTTTCAGGGCTTACCATGGCTCCAACACCGTAGGCAGCCGGGGCGAGAGCAGCATGGTAAGGATCTGCTGTATAAACTCGTCCGTAGCTACGAGAAAAAAACAAACACATGAACATGAAGAATGACGGGAAGGAAATAAAGGAAAATTTGACTACTTCATTTATTCAAGACTATTTATCTTGTGATGTGGAGAGAAATATCCACACCATAAGATCACATGTTCTTGCCATTCAAAAATGCTGAGTCAGTTTTGTGGTGTTGTATTTGGATTTGAATGTCCATAGCTGGTTGTTATTCTCGCTATATACTTATCTTAAATGCGCTTTATGTATAGATTTGACGACCTAAGTGAATTAAGGACAGCGCTGAAGGTTGAAGGCAACAGAGGAATCTTCTCACCTGTCACTGTAAGCCGCCGCTGCAGCCGCCGCCGCTGCTGCAGGAGTCGCTACCGCAGTCGGCTGAGCGTAACGATACGCTGCATAGCCACCCTGTCCCGTGGCGATTGTGGGAAGAGCGAGATGGAGGACAGCAGCGGGAAGGAATATCGGGTAGAAGATGTGGTAGAAGGGAAAAACACAGCGGAGGGAGAGGTGGGACGAAACAGAAATACAAATAAATTCTCGTTAAGGGCTTGCTGTATTTGGTCAAGACACTAAAAGACTAGCAGTGAATCTAAAGGGTTATGTAGTGAGAAAAACTGCTGAGAAGAGAGCGGGAGATTAACAAGCAGACAGTCAGCAAAACCGGCTAATCTGGTGCAGTACGGCATTCACAAGGATGTAGCTCAGGCTCGGTGTGGGTCTCTCCCTCCATGGCTAATGGGGAAAAAAACATCTTCAATTGCACACGATGTGTTTTACTGTTTGCAGCATTCCTCCTCTGCTCACCATTAAAATTCATTATCTTTCCCACTGTGACTTGGACATGGAGGGGGAGAGAGTTCATACCCATAAATGTGGACCACCCCTGGGTACCCCACCAAAAAACACGCAGTCAAAGAGAGGGGAAGGGGTGGCAAAGATGATTGTGTCATTATTTACATTTGGATGGATAGCTGATGAACAGACACAAAAAAAAACTACAGATGTAAGAGGACAGTCAGCCAGTTGGATTAAAAAGGGGCTCACACACTCACAGACACTGTTCTCACACGGCCAGCGTCCAATCACTAACAGAGACGGCATGCTTTCCAAAATTCAGATTGTACAGAGTATTAGACCAAACACCCCTGTATGTATTAAATAAACACACACCGCCGCATTCTACCCTATATGATCAGTCAGGACCAAGTCCCCGCATTCAGGACCACACAGTTGCTGCTGTAGGAGGAAGGCTGAGTCAGGGAGGTGAGGGGGAGGAGAGGGAGGAAGAGAGAAGGAAGTCATAAACAAAGAGAGGAGGTGATGTTGAACATAGGAAATGAAGTGGAAGAATGAGAGAGAATGTGAAGGCTACAAAAATAACTAAAGGGGGAGCAAAACTCATCAAAGGCAGCTCAGTTTCCCCATTATGTCATAAAAGCAACAATCCCATTATAGATTAACCAGTACCATCATAAAAACCCTTGACCAGGATTTGGAATGACTTTGGTATAATTGTTAGTTATTCAAGAAAAATTATATTTTAGGGAACGGTAGTTTTCTTCAGGATGTAGCTCAGTAACTTTTGTAGATCCATCAGATTTGACGTAGAACTGAATAAGCAAAGTTCCTGCTACTTTTTATCCTTGATCTTATTATTTAATCATCTACCAGTGACGATTTTATTTGATTGTACGATCTTTGCCAATGAATTGTAGACAATAGCTGAGTTTGAAGGAAATATCTCATAACCTTCCAATAGTGAAGAGCCCCTTTTAATAATTATGGATCTGAAAGAAAAGTGAGGTACAGTAATGGTAAAATGAAGTTACAATATAGGAAAGGAAGGGTTTTACAGACAATGAAGAAGAGGGGGTGAAGGGGAAGGGGGGGTGTCAGCCTTGTAAGTGTCTGCATGCCAACATTGATTCAGTTAGCATGCCACAGGTGAAACAGACAGGAGATTCCTGGAAGGGGTCTGAATTAGCTGCTGACATAAAAGGGTATCCCTTAGACCACGAGAAGGGGTCCAGTGTCAACGCCGGTCTACTGTGTGTCCCATTTGTAAATATTCATATCAGCCATAACATTAAAAAACATTTGCCTTATATTGTGAAGGGTCCTCTTTAGCCGCCAAATAACCCCAGCTGTACACCCTGTGTTCTGGACCCTTTCTATGAGAACCGCCATGGACTTTTTCAGCGAGCTGTGAGGAAATCCTTCAGTGGGGTCAGACAAAATAGGCGAGCCTTCGCTCACCGTGCATATTAATGTTCAAACTGCAGGAAAAATGTGGCCCAGGTCTGATTTTTTTGCTCCTATAACAGAACAAAGCTAATGGAATCTGATCTTTTCCAGTTCCCATTTGGATCATTTCCATATGCGGTCCTGAATCAGACACAGGTCGGAATTTTTGCAATGTGGCCTCAGTCTGAAGCGTCAGATAGGAATTCATCCAACTTTTAAGTCGACATCCCTTGACATTCGTCACAAAGCAGCGCCGACACAAGTCGCTTTTCCCTCGAAAACATCACTATAAACAGTATAATAATCATTCTAAACACTTTTACTATAAAACAAAGCGTTGAATCTAACTTTAGTGGACCGACATAGGGCACATTTACAGAGTAATGTGAACAACTACATAATCTGATCTAAAAAAAAATGTGAATTGAGCATTAGTGTGAACGTGGCCGTCAGAGTTGTCCTTCCTTAGACCACTTTGAACAACTGTGGACAGAGGGCACCCCAAAAAGTCCTGCAGTTTTTGAGATGTTCTGACCTACACGCCTAGCCAATATTGCTAAGATCGTTATGCTTCCCCAGGTTCTAACACATCAACTTTGAGGACATAATGTCCACTTGCGGCCGTATATGTCACAGCCACTGACAGGCGCCATTGTAAGGAGATAATCAGTTCTATTACGACTTCACCCGTCCGTGGTTATAATGTTATGGCTGATCGGTCTAACTCTCCCAACTACGATTGACGTGCCTAGTTTGTGAACAATAAAATCTTTTAAAGGCAAATAAATAAATAAAATGTTCGCCAAAAATTGCCTTTTCACTTGTATCATCACAATTTTAATTCCCGTTATGTTTGAATGATCTGAAATAAACAAATGTGTGTGAAGAAAACACTAAATGAAACAAAATCATTTCTTGTCTCAATAGGTAAATGAAACATCTCGAATTCATTGCAAATTTGGGACAGAGACAAAACGCGTTTGCAAAAAGAATAAGCTTTTGTATAAAATGTAGTAATTTAGCCATTTATCATGGAAGTCACTGACCATCAACTAATCTATCATAAAATGCACACACACATCCCTCCTGTAGATATTCGGTGTAAGCTTATTCCAAGATTTCAAATTCAAACCAATTCGGTGTTACCCCTTCCGCAACTCCACCCATGTCAGAATCCAGTGAGTTAGTAGAACAGGACAGAGAAGGCAGTTCAATCTCAGATGGTCAATAATGTCTAGCAGCACGCAGTCATTGGAGACGAGGAGGATGCACACTGGCTCTCACACAGAATGTGTAAACCCTACCTGGGGCAATCTGCCACTAATGTCCTGAAACACTAGTCTACAGAGAGAACAGAAACAGCTATTGTCAACCCGGTCACACAAGCACACAGTCGCACACTCATAATCACAAAGTACAGAGTAACTCACAAACGCAGAGACAAACCCTCCAGGAGTCTACTCATGAATGAACACTTTAATCAAATTGCGTGTGCTCGGCTGCTTTTAGACGTTACTGAAGGAGCTTTACACATCAGGTTGTACCGTGTGTCAGGAGAACTAATGACTTCAATTTATATGTGCTTTAAAAAGAAAATAAGATCATTTCAGATGAAATAAAATGCAAAGGTGCGATGAATCGAAACACCCAAAAGTACACCTCCCTACGGGTTTGGTCTTTGCCATTTCACACTTGACAACCCACAGGCAAGAGTGGGGGGGCATAGATGAGGAGTGCGGCAGTAGAGAGAGAGGGGGGGGGGGTGTACTTACATAGAGATCAGCTGCCCCGTAAAAGCCATCCTGATAGGCCATCACACTGAGAGAGAGGGAGAGAGAGAGAGAGAGAGAGGGGAAAGGAGAGAGAGAACGGAAAAGTAGAAGTGTAGAGGGGTGGAGGTTGAAGGCCAAAACAAACAAGAGAAAAGAATGGTGTGATGCGCCACCGTGTGGGCATTTGAGGACACAACAGATAGGAGGGAGGGATGTGGTGCCAAAACAGATTGTGAGAGAGAAGAGAAAGAAAGGTGGGATTATTACACACCGTGCAACATGCAAGATAAAATACCACCTCTCTGTAAACAAATGCATGGACTTCAGCGTGACACTACTGTTACCTCGGACACTGAGACACACTATGAAGAGAATAATACTAATCTATGTGATCTGAACACAGTTAAGTGTCAAATCATTTACATTAGAGGTACAAGGAAATGGTATTTCAGACTTGAATATCAATATCTCAATCTTAAACTATTAAAAACATACAGCATGCATAATTGTGATGAATTGTTTTTTCCACTACAGACATGCACTTAAGAAGTTTCATGTGCAAAGCAGCTTTTATCTTGGTGTGTGTGGGTGTGTGTGGGTGTGCTTACCCCGGGTAGGTCTGGATGGCAGGTTGGGGCACGGCTGCCCTGACTGTGCTGTAGACGGGTCGGGCACGACCTCGGAGGTGTGCACCTCGAAAGGTGGCAGCGGTGGAGGCAGCAGCTGCTGCTGCTGCTGCTGCTGGGTACGGAAACCCTGGTACTAAGCCAGCAAAGATAGAAGGAAAACGTTCTTGAAATGAAAATGCAAGATCAGAATAGTATTTGCGGATCTTTACGCGACATATCTGGTTAAGTGTGAAACTAATCCTTTTTGTCATACCTGTGTAGAGTTCAGGACTGTACATTGCTCCGACCATGGGACTTAATTTCCATCCAGCTGTAGGCAAGAGAAAAAAAATAAATATTTAAAGCAATATTTTACAGCAAACTTGAGCTTTTCTTCGTGGATCTTGAGACTACCAGAATAAGTTGTATACTTGTATTCTTAAAACCACATCCAATACCAATTTGTAGCAACAACTTAATTTTATGGCAATGATACCTCTATTTGGCGACAATAGCACTTTATAATAACGTTACCAATTATCATTAATGTAGCATTCACTTCTGTTAGTTGAGCAGGTCATTTGAGGAGCAGCAATAAATCAATAAAACAGATAGAATGTTATTCCAAGTGCGTTAGAGTGCATTGACAAACAGAAGAAAAAACCTAAAATGAAGACGTAGAAGTGAAGTAGAGAAACTGCAATGAATTTGAAGACTAATACACGCAGAGCAGAGTGCCTGGAATTAGACAATAAAATGTGAATTTAAGACGATAAAACTAAGAATACTTCTAATAAGAAAATAATACCATTAAGATGACAAGATAAATCAAAGAAAAAAGCCAATTAATAGATGGTAAAATGTTAGAGTGAAATTAATAATAAAAAGTAAAAGGGATAAATAATAAAATGAAGTAAAGTACAAGTTAATTAAAGTTAATAACAATGCAATCAAGACCAAAATAGGAATAAAATCAAGTAATACGTTGCACGACTCCCAGCAAAGGCCTATTAGCTTCCTGTTGCACGGCAAAGTCCAGCCAAAGCCTCATAACCACGGCTAAAAAGTAAGTTACTTTTATAAAAGGTCTATTGAAATTAGTTCCATGTTAGTCCATGTGGTCATACCAATTTTAGGCCGATAGAAATTGCTTTACCGTAGGGCAGAGTTGCCAGACCCTCTCCGTTGGCGTAAGGGGTCGTCATCTTCTTGTTGGTCATTACTCGGGCGGTGGCATTATTGACCTGGACACCAGAGAAAAAGGTAAGGCTACCCAGTTTAATATGTTAACAAGGAGGGAGGGAGTATCGAACGGGTGTGTTTTAAGTTGAGGACTGAATATATTCTGTGACACATGAGGAAAAGTACCTCACATACAGCTAGAGTTTTCACATTAAGCATTGAGTGCAGCTTTTCATTTCAATTTAAAGAGCCTTTACTTGTGGAAGAGGTTAATTCTGTTGATGAGCAGCAATGGTATCGGAGGCATGCGCTTCTTTCGAAGGAGAAATACATTACAAATAAAGATCCTGGTGAGTAGTCAGGCAATTTTGCATACAAACAATGCAACCATTGGCACACAGAACAAAGAAAACAAGACAGTATTTCAGAACGAAAGCATTCAAAAAGAAATCCAAGACCATTTTACTGCTACCTTAAAAAAAAATTTTAAAAAGAGGGGAAAAGAAGGTGAATTAAGCGGCAGATTCATCGTTTGTAAACAATGCAAAAAACATCATTCGAAAGAGTTCATACACAAATTACACAGAGCCAGTTAAGAGCGCATCACATCACCAGAGGCGAGCCAAACTAGCCAATCAGCAAGCATTAAATGCAGCAAGAGACCAATCAAAAAAGGCCGGCAGCCCTCCCTATAAAACACACGATACAGAAAAGGGAGGACAGGAGGGTGAAGGAACAGACACATGGCAGATCGAGGGATGCAGGAGGAGGAGCCAGTCCACATGGAAAGAGACAGAAAAACACGTACATGACGTGGAGAAGAGAGAGGCATAGAGAGTGAACAATCCATCCAAATGTGCAATTCCTCTAATGAACAAAAACAAACGATAAGATGCGACACACATATACAAAACAGATCTGACCATTTTCCTACATTGTATCTTGCTGTACATCAGAGTTATGGTGAATGGAGCGCGAGAGAGAGAGATACAGAGAGAGAGAGAAAGAGAAAGAGAGAGATACAGAGAGAGATAAATACAGATAGATACAGAGAGAGAGAGAAAGAGAGAGATACAGAGAGAGAGATACAGATACAAAGGGATAGAGAGATACAGAGAGAGAGAGAGATACAGAGAGAAAGAGAGAGAGAGATACAGAGAGAGAGAGAAAGAGAGAGATCCAGAGACACACAGAAATACAGAGAGAAAGAGAGAAAGAAAGATACAGAGAAAGAAAGAGAGATACAGAGAGAGGATGGGGGATGCAAACATCATTCCTCAAAAATAAATAATTAAACAGACAAATAAATAAATAAATCATAAATGTGAAATACTGCCAGGCATTCAAAAATCAGTTTTACACACCAGAAAGACCTCAAAAGCACACGACCACCAACACACAGCATCCAGGACCAAACTGATCAAAAAGGAAATCAAATCCCTTGACAGAAATCAGAGCAAAGAAAAGCGGTCGTTACTTTGTCAGTGGCACCATTTCCTTCTTCTGTTTTTAATTGTTTAACTCTGCTGGGTTCTACAAATGATATCATGGCTGCTTTTTTTTGTCTCTGAAAAGCTGAAGTTGTGAATATTACAGGGTGGATTTATTAAGCTTGCACACTAATCATCCACATATGTTAAAATATTGGATAAAAGTGTCTACGACTGTTTTCACTGTACAAAACTGTACAGTAGGTAATTATCAACCACTGCAGTGCACCGTCATACACAGACAACTATTATCCTCTCCTCCATTAAGCCAACATCGCACTCATGCTCCTGCATGCTCTCCCACTAAGGTGCAAAAATGCAGCTATTGGCTGACACATGACAAAGAGAGATGACATAGTACTATATGACGTCATATAGATGACGAGAAAGAGATTAAACCATGCAGGATACAGCTCTGAAAACAAATGCTGAATGCAGTTAGAGAGGTGATTGGAATGAATGCATGAGAAGTGGTTGTCATAGTTGTTGCACTTGCAGACAGATGCAGTACATTCACTTCTAGAAGTGGCCTTTACAACAATTCCATGCGGTCAATGGCTAATCTCATAATCCTTTCATTCACCACCTCCCCAATCAATCGCAGGATTAGCCAATCGGGGTTCGGTCAATCAATCGATCAAGCGCCCTCCAGTAAAAGGAGTCCATCATTTGAGTGTTGGGTGCATTTTATTTCAACTTTTGACAGATGAGGTGGGGGGAGGGGTCATTAAAAGATGATGCCATGTGTACACAACTTACCGTTGCCAGGGAAACGGCGTGAGGACACGCGAACGGTTACCGTGGAGACTGACAACAACAACAACATACAAAAATCATCAGGGAAATAGAGAAAATATATGTAAGAAAGAAATGATGAACCAAAATAAAAAAACATAAAAAAAAGAAAACACAAACAAAACGAAGTAATGAAAAGCAACCCCCACCCTGTGGTAGAGAGGAAGTGATGTAACAAGTCATATGTCAACAATCGCCTACAAGTATCAGCCATTGGACAACAACCTAAACTCTACTGGTTAAAACCGACCACAAATACAGTTGATAAAATCGAATAAAGAAGCAAACAAATGGAAATAGAAAGTATAAAAAATGAACATCTAATTGGGGAGTTTAAACTACCGTTTATGATTGCCCCGATTACAATCAAAGAACTGACACTCAAAATCTATCTTCATCCGGTGTGACGCTACCGGACTTCATCACAAGAGGACAGGGAGATGGACAGATTTATGGGGGAGGGATAGAAGGTAGAAATGCAGGTGAACATGGGGACACACAAACTGGGAGAGACAGACAGATAGACAGACACACAGACAGGCAGACTGGCCTGATGAAAACAGTGGAGAACGCAGGTTGAACCGATTAAAAAATGGAAAGGAGGGAGAACAACAGGTATCTAATCCAACCTGTTCACATGTTCATTCTCTCACAACCCTCCACGTTTGTAATTCAGCACACCCACACCCACACACAGAGACAGAACAGAGTGCAGGATATTCAAGACCATGCAGAGGAGCTTTAGTAGCAAGTAAAGAAAAAAAAAAGTGTGATTTTAAAGTCAAGAACCTGAACAAATGGCAAAGGCATGGTGTGTTTGATCTCCAACTCAAACCCGAGCTCATGCTGACAAATAAAAAAAAAAAAGATGTCCAAGCAATATGCACTTCCATGAGATCTGAGATCTTGTGTTCTTCTTTAGGAGGGGTGGATGCAAGTGTGTGTGCGTCCACAAAACATTTTGTAAACCATCAGTCTTGCACGTCTGTAATCACTCCTCTTATTGAAGCATGTGAAAAGACACCGCTCTCCTCACGGCAGTTTCATTCCCAAATACTGCCCCCTGGAATTTTGCCCCCATCATGCATCAGTCACTTTACACATGGATTTAAAAAAAAGACTACCCAGAGGCGTTCGGATAATATTAACTGAAAGAGCAAAGGATTCCAGAGACGACCCTTAACCTCATAACCCATCCATGCAGAAACTCTTGCAGAAACCATCAAGCACTTATGTCTGAGAGGCCCGTCCACTCACAGACACAACAGGAACGAATAAAACAAAACCATAAACGGCCACTCTTTGTGATCATGGAAGACAAAATGATAGGATGGTAGAAAAGGTGCAGGAAAACAAACCAAAGGATCCTACATGCCATGTAACAGAAGCGGTATCGTCAGCAACCCTAGAATAGTGACGTCTCTCCAGCCATGCCAGTTGTGTAGCCACTTCACCCAGCATGCTTTGCAAATAACGCAGCGTCAGGATCAAGGTGCAATGGACAGCCCAAGACATCAACAGCAAGAACAGCAATGACAGCATAAACGTTGACAGGGTGTGTTGTCAAAAGAGACATCTATGTGTGCGGTACCTCTGCCCCACACTATGGTGAAGGCAGAGGGGTTAGAGTTGAACATTCACCCATCCGGAAACCTCTAGGACAGAAATGACCAGGACAAACTCAATCTCATAACATGGAGGGGTAAACAGAGGAGAAGATGGTCACAGTTCCTAAAAAAAACAAAAACAAAAAAACGGGAGAGGGTGCGAGGGCAGTGAGTTACCTCAATTTTACGTCCCTCCACCAGTGTACCGTGAAGCTTCTCTCGGGCCCTCTCTGCATCTGCACTCGTCTCAAAAGTTACAAAACCGAAGCCCTGCAAGCAGAGGAGAGAGGAAAATGAAAGAGCAATATTAGGGGGATTGAGAGGAGTTGGAAAACAGCTGTTTGCTCATTTGGATTCACAACATTCCTGAAATTTCAAGCCGTTTCCAATTTCCTACCTTGGAGCCCCTCTCGTTGAAAATGATCTCCACGTCGAGGATTTTACCATATTGCTGAGGGGAAAAAAGCAGAAAAATAAAGAGTCAGAACGAGCGTTAGTCAGTACTGCATACTGCCATGGGGCGTCAGCACTGCCCAAGCATGATGATCTGGTGCTGAGCCACCTATGCCAGTCTTTCCCTCCACCATATCCTCCTCTGCTCTTTCCTCTGCTTCACACATCAGAGACAATCACTCTACAAACAAACCGAACACATGGCCCGACAAGGACTGACTTTCAATATCCGGTCTAAAAGATTACACAACATGTAAAAGTTTTGGTTTCTTTTTAGGCAAATGGTGGCTGTAAGGGGCAAACCCACTGCGACTGAAGAAAACACATGTAAATAGATAGATGGATAGATAGAAACTTTATTATACTGCTGCTCCAAAAAACAGACATTCTAAAGGTGAGAAAAATGTAAGACATACTATATAATAGGACATATATATAAAAATGTATAAACACATATGTATGTATGTATGTATGTGTATATATATATATATATATATATATATATATATATATATATATATATATATATATATATATATATATATATATATATATATATATATATATATATAT